>JANHGN010001290.1:2297-26376 GCA_024605025.1 Megaceryle maxima | reverse complement strand
TGTGATAGTTCTCTTTAAGAATCACTTTTGCAAGTGAAATCTGTAGATGTGCAATACCATACTGATACAAATTGCTCCCTCTGTGGCTGAAGAAAGTAAATAAGATACAGGAAAAATGACCTCATGGTTAATCCTTTATCTTTGCTTGGGATTCAACTAATACTCTTGAAATTAAGTGATTCTCTCTGATTGACTTCATTGATCTCACATCTCTAGTCTTGTTTTGCAAACTTCTTGTTAATAGTAAGATTGATAACATTTCCTCATGAGGCATTGGATGGTAGGACTTGTTGCCAATCAGCAAAAATCCTGTGGTGAAGTTATGGCAGGTGCAGCCTCCCCCAACAGACAGAAGAGACAAAGCAAACAGGGTGTGCTGGGGCAGTTTGGGCACCTTGGCCATTACTCCCTGTGCTTAAATAGTGCCTCAGTGTCTGGACTCCTTAGTAAACAGAAGTAACCCTAAAAATGAAACTTGTTACATAAATTCTAACTGTGTTGTTAGAACTGTATAGGGAACACAAGGTTTTTTTTCCATCACCCCACAAAAAAAAAAAAAAAGGTTGTTTTAGACTTTTGACATGTTAATTAAGTAGATAGGTGAAAAGAGGGGATACATTTGTTAAAGAAGTGGTTCTAGATGTTCTCAAGGCATTAGCAGCAAAGCAGACATAGAGAGGAGTGGGAATATCTCCTCTTCTTAGACCAGTTGAAATTAAGGAGGGTGGGAGTGGAGTGTATGGAATCTGAACAAACTAATTTGGAAATGGGTTGAAAAATTCCCAAATTTGTGAGGAGAGAAAAGCTAACATGTCAGCAGTATCAACTGGTATTTAACCAGGGATTTCTGCCAGAGAGGCCCTAGTAATTGGGAAAAATACCATTAGGAAAACTTAAATGACAGTGGCCAAACTTCTCCCTTCTGCAGATGTCCCAGAGACTTATTACCACATCTGTTAGGCTCTTGTAGCACTGTATAATAGGCTGGGAACTGATTTACTTGCTTATAAATTAAGAAATGCAGTGTTTTACTATTAATCAATAGAGTTTAGAGTAGTAAACCTATCAAACATTCACGTTCTACTCCCTGATTTAATGAGATGGGAAGTTTCTTATTTGAACTTTCTGTAGAAAGAGGAGGCTTTGCACAACACCATGCATTCTGTTACAGACCCATTCTTGCATTTGCACAAATTTCTAAGGCTTTATAGCAGACATGTATTTCCTTTGTGATGGTTTAGAGACATTTAGGAATAGAGGACAAGCCTAGGTATAAACCAACTTCAAGAGAGTATGGATGTCATGGGTTTAAGGATGACCACATCCTATTTTGGAGCATTGTAGCCCAAAGTGTGTGCTTATGTCATTTGGGAATATCTTGTGTGAAATGTCTCTGTTCTATTTTCCTTTGGTCAAGTAGTGCTAACAATTAATTCTGTGTGGCACTAATAGACAGGACAAGTGTTTCATCACTCAGACCAAATTAGCATGGAAATAAATACCAACCATAATGTGTCCTGACATTGTTGTAAATCACACATGACTGCAATGCTATTTCCTCCTAGGATTTACCCCCTAAAGTATGTTGCATTTTGACAGGGTAGAGTTAGAGGAAGGGAATTAGCTGGGCTCCCAAGGCTCTTTTCAATGATGCAAGGTCTGTTCCAGCCCTTATCTACAACAATTACAATAATGTTTGTTAGAAAATCAGAGTCTTTAGCAAAAAGACTCATCAAGACCATGCCACAAAAGTATCTGTAAATCAGGCAAAGTGCAAAATTAGGTTGAAAAGTAAATTAGATCGAGGCACACAAATTCCTTCTTGAATATCAACACCAGTAAACTTCTAAAAGTATACATATATGTACATTTAATTAGTTAATCACATAATTACTTTGGTCCTTTTATAAGGAAGCTAATCCACTGATATTCTGACACATGAAGAGAGCTGAAAGTATATTTTCAATTATGCTGTTAATGTTATTCGATAGACATCATCCATAGCTTGATCACCACATAGAATAATTTATTTCTTTAGTTATTAAAACTATAAATTAAAACCAGGAAAACTATTTTAGTCATACCTGATTGTTGTTCTCTTTGTTGCTGGGGAAATCTTACCCTGACATCTTCCTATGCAGGAATCCTGTGGCTTCTATTCTTTTTTCTCCTGGCATTTTCTGGATCAGCTCTATGCTATTTGGAAATTAGGTGTTTTAACTTCTAGATCTACAATCTGCAAAGAAAAATTACTTTTCAAGTCATCATTAACACAAATATCTCTGAACTGGAAAGTGGAAAAAGCTGCAGGAAAATAAAGATGACAACTGTCTCATCCCACCACCCCTCTGCATCTTTTGTTTCTGTGTTTCTTGCCAAAGGCCGTTGGCACAATAGAATCTTCAGCACTTCAAGAGCAAATCTGAATGCTGAACTTTTGTTGTTGTGATGTTCATTTGCTCTGAATGCCTTTATTTCACTGAACTCAAGGCTGATGTTTATTTCTTTTTAATAACAAATTTAATTTATTCATTATAGAGAGTCAAACTGTATCTCTGTTTTAAGTAAAATAAAGTAACATCTTTCTCTCCTTTCCTTCTTCCTCCAAAAAACACCTGAAAAAAACCCCAGTAAAACAACAGAGTTTGCACAATACTCTGATTCTGGAAGAGCTATATGACATCTCCTTTTGAAAATGTCTTTGGATATGAACCACTTAAATCTGACAGTTCTGATTAAAAATGAAAAACCTTTCCTCCATTTGATATACAGCACTCTATAGGATATCTGCTCTCCTTATTAAAGCCCACTGAGTGAGGTTTTTTACAGGGAATTCTCGTGATCCCAGGTTTATTTAGTCTTGAATTTAAACAAAATATATTTTATAAATATATATAATATCAAATTATGACATAACTGTGGTGAATTATTTCAGTTTGGCAACTTTAAAGAATTTTAAAAAAGTATTCAAGGATCATCAAAACAGTAAAATATCAAATTTACATTACTGTAAAATGTTTCAATTTCATCGGGCCTATTTTTAACCATTGTGATGGGTAGAAAATATATTGGAGTTTCATCTAAATAACTGACCTATTTCTGCCCCAGTGTGGCACTGAGCTCTTCATAAATGCCAAGTCTCATGCTAGAAGTGGAGCCTGCAGAAGCTAAGTTATGTTGTACAAGGTTGAGATTGGAATGGCTCCTGAATACACCTGAATCTTTCTAGAGATGATCTCACTAGGAATAAAACAAACTTAAACTTGTACATCTTTACCTCTTCCCTCTTAAATCTTCAAGGTTCAGGCTGAAAGCAAAATTTTCCTGCTGAAACTTTTGTCAATCGGTGCAAATGACTCTTAGTGAAGTAGATCACAAGGAAACGCTTGGAGCTACTCTGGGATTTGATTTAGCATTGTCATTAATTTGTTGTGTACTGCTGGTGTTCCTAAGTATTCTGGTTTTACATCTTCCTGGGGCAAGTATTTTGGTCAGTGAACCTGATGCTCAGAGGGGAAAGGTGTATCCTGAGCCTTAGATTTATCTCTGTGGCTGGTTACAGATATTAATTCACTGTGAGTTTTTCTACATACAATTTCATAGTAGGTTTGGTTGTTTGTTTTTTTTTTATCTTCGTGGCTGAAGATCAGAGGTAGTCCCTGTCTGCATAACAGAAAGATTAGCTTAATTCACAGTCATTGTAGTTCTTTCAGTTCATAGAATTTGCCTCAGCAAGATTATTTTATACAACATATAGGGCAGGGATAGAGAAGCACCTTTAAGACAAATATTAAACAAGATGATATGTAAATGTTCCAGCTTCCCTTAAGTATTGTATTGAAGATACATTTTAAGTTAAATTTTTTATTATTATTATTCAAAACTTGTGCTTTAGTTCCCAAGGCAACTCAAACCAGGAATGATAATGTAGAGGTTCTTCTAAGTACCCTTTCATATGGAAGCAATAAGCAGTTTTAGATTTCTGATTTGTGATTTGGAGACCAGTTAATGAAAGCTGTCAATTATAGAGCTCATATTGTAACACAAACCAAATCCTTAAGCTTTTCCATTAATACACATTAAACCATAACTTTAAGGCTCTTTATTACGAGTCATTGTAGGCCCTGCCACACACCACTAATATCTGCTGCATGAGAGATGCTGGGAATAGCAAGTGTCTATACATCAGAGTAATTTTAAGTTTTGCTTTCATAATAAATGGAAATTGAATCAATCTCTTCTGGGACGTACTCCAAGATTAGACATTAAAGCAGGGGTTTTACACACACATGCTATACACGCTCCTGAAGTAAGCATAACCTCAGTTAATATTCCTAACAGCTACACTTTCTCCTCAAAAACTAGCTCATTAGATTGTAAAATATATAGGATTCAGGTGCTTGATATCAAATAAAGCCTTTAAAAAATTATGTTTAAGAGCTAGGGATTTTAGGAGCCTGACAGGAAATGGCTATTTCACATCCAGCTTTTCTGAGGCACTCTGGAGCAAGTTCAGAATTCTAATTCTGTAGTTAAAAAGTTTCAAGGTTGTTCCTAGGATGAGACAGGAGGAGAATGGTCTTCCAAGCAGCACAAAGTCCTCTACTGCAAGTCAGAGAATGCCATGAGCTGTGACTGTCTCTAGACTGAGGAATAATTATACCAGAGAACATTCTGAGGATATTTTTTCCTCTTTAGGAAGTGAAGAAAAACAGAAAATAAAAGGAAAAGGAGGATGATTACAAAAAGCTTATCCCACACTTACTTTAGCAGCTTAGGGAAGTATTCTCTGTGAAGATTAATTTGCTGAGTGTTGAGGAAAGGTAAAAACTTTAAATGGTTAGGAAAAGGAAAGCTTGAACTCCTTTGTGGGATAGAGGTGAAATAGAGGTGTCATAATGAAATCTGAGCAATAGGAACATAGCATCTTCTGAAGGTTTTAAGGGTTAAAGGGAAATAAACATTTCCATAAACCAGTTATTTCATGGAATCTCTATCTATAAGCCAGGTGTTGATTACTATTTCATGCTTCTATTGCTTTTGCTCCTCTGAAAAACACACTCAGAAGTTTTTTAGCCCTAATTCATAGCTCAGGCTCTATCCTGTCTGTCCTTTTGCTGGAGAATGGAGCTATTACTAACTCAATGATGTAGTTGTTCTGTGTGCACTGCAGCCTTCCATGGTTGCTTTTAGCTTCTTTTGGTTGAGAGAATCCTGGTGGTGTTCTGAATGGGGAAAAGAAACACTTCTGTAAAGCTGGGACCTTTGCAGGTGTCAGTGTCCTGGAATGCCCCATCTCTAGATGTCAAACTCCAGCTTTTAAGCAATGCCTCCATAACAAATTTGATCTCAAACTGCTTCTTTCAGCAAGGCAGTGGGACAAGGTGATGGACTGGGGAGAAAAAGAAAAAAAAAAAAAAAAAAAAAAAAAAAAAAAGGCATGAAAAAGACTGTATAGGACTTTAAAGATGAAGATTTAAATGGTAAATCTGGCACACTGCAAAACGTGGAAGTGTCCCATTCTAAGAGAAGAGCTCATTGTCAACTGCTTCACAGACAAGCTTTTGCTGCAGAGCTCTTAGCTATGACCTGTCTTCTGTTCTAACAAATACCACCGCTTGCTGCATGTCTGTATTTTCACGTTGGTCAGGAGGTTAATCATCTATTTGTTCAGACCTATTATATAGGTATGTTACATGTAACTCAACTCAGGAAGAAGACCAGCATCAGCAAGATTTTCTTCTGAAAGGCAGTGAAGTTTCACTTGCCAAGTAACTGAATTCTGTAATTTTTTTTATTTATTTTTTCTTTTTGTACACATAGATGTGCCAATGCAAAATAGATACCCTAACTCTTAAAGTCCAGTACCACATGCTGGAGATGTAATCATGCTCCTCTCCTTCTCACACCAACCCTAATATAGTCCCTGTTTCCTACGAAGGTAAATACCTTTCAGGATTTGAAGTGAACCTTGAAAAACTTTAAATAAATCAAATGTATTAAAAGTTTATGAATAATACACTCATTGGCAGGAAGGCGTGTTCTGTGTCTCACATTTCCCCAGTTATGCTGTTGTGATACCTTATCAGTCATTGCTGGAAGTTTTAATCCCTGCAGATCCAAAGAACTTGCTGCATTCCTTTGCACCTCGTTGCTCACAAGGACAGAGCTCCCTTCATCAAGACTTTTATAGCAAATATCATAGATTAATAAAAAGGTGAAAGAGCTCTGGTCCATTATTTATCCCTGAATGATATTTATTAGCAAAAAACAATTTATGCTGTGATTCGTTTATGGGTCTGTGATTGCAGTAGCTGGGGCAAGTGGTAATTAAAAAGCTGCAATATGTCCTCTCGCCTCAAAACTGGGCTTTAAAATGATGACAAGATAATGAATGGTGAAGTCTAATATTCATATTAATTTCTCTGGGTGTTCACATGGGTGGCTGTGTGTTGTGTAGGTGACTGGGAAGTTCAGGATATTTGACAGCTAAGACACATTGCTGCTGGCAGAGCCCATCTGTCTGATTAGCCTCACTTATGTGATGCGAGTGTTCGTTTGCACACCAGCCCAAAGCATTGGGCTTGACTGTTCACATAAATCTCAACCAGATTTCCTAATGAGCTGTTGCCACATGTGCATCTAGAGCTAATTTTGATCAAGGAAGATGGTGAAGTAGTACATAAATTTAAAGAGTCGGCAGAACCCCATGGGTTACATATTCCTCAAGTTTTACATGTAGGTAAACTGAGGCACAGGCTCAAGTTGTCCAAAGTAAGTAGTTAAAGCAGACAGCCTATAAATAAGGAATATTGGTTCAAGTTCAAGCTAACCTCCATTTCCCACTGAAACACTGCTTTTGAAAGATATTGAAGAGTCAATATGTTCTAGTACCTGGCCTAGGTATGTTCACCCTGTGCTGTTCCCCTGACAAAACAGAGTGTCTTGGACTCCTGGCAGCCCTTGGCTGCCCCACCATTTCATAGGATTCCTGGCAGGGCACTTTAGGGACTTATTAGAAGTTATAGTCACAGCATCAATGTTATATAGCAGGGATGAAGCTGGCCCAGCCTGTGGGAGGGAGGTGGAAATTACGTTGGCATATATGTTTTCTGAATTTTGTACAAAATCACTTTGTGGGACAGTGAAAGACAGACTCTGAAACAATCTTTCTCCTGATTATATAGGTATGTTACATGTAACTCAACTCAGTAAGAAGACCAGCATCAGCAAGATTTTCTTCTGAAAGGCAGCAAGGTTTCACTCGCCAGGGAGAGACTTAGGCTGAGGTGAGATGAGAATGTTTCTTGTCTACAGATTAACTCATGACTAATTGAAAATTCTTGCCCTTTTGATGACACCTTAAAGGAGTTAGTACAGGTTATTAATAAAGCCAAGTGGGAATCTTTTTTTTTTTTTTGGTAGAAAATTCTCACATTTCATTATTTTTCTTACCCTCAATCAGAAAAGTAATGAATCCAAATACTAATTCCTTCCTGTCTCAGGATGTTAGTTTTTTATAAATTAAGTAAAATAATAGTCAGTTGAACTAATGTTGTTTCAATTCAACACATTCTTTTCTACAAATACCCCACATACTGAATTTTTTAATTTAAAGCTTATCAACTGGGGGATTCTGGCAAATGCAGATGTTCTTCAAATTGATGAATTCAATGAAATTGACTCTTCACCTTGAACGCTTTTGATTTCCATTACTTGGTACTTTGCAATATAGGATTCTTATGCAGCTTGTGTTGCTGTTGTGTATGTTGATGCATCAGTACTTGCCAGTGATAGCACAGGTGAAGAGAGCTATAGAATGTGTGCACCTTTCTGGTTTTGCAGGACTCCATGCAATCAGTTGTACATGGGAAGAAAACCAAGTACAGTTTAATGAATTTTTTTAAAAGCTCTGCCACTGCATTTTGATCTTATTGACTGCTCTGGAGAGAGCTGCTTTTCTCTTTTCCTGAGCAGCTGGGTTACCAGGTCATTTTCCACCAAGAGGAAAGAAGACTTTGCTATCTAGAACCTTAGTGTATCTTGAAGGCTTCTGATACAAGTCTTATCCCTGTTTTGCTCTAGCAATTTGAGTGTGTTTTATCATTGGTTTGCATGGCTGGAAGCCATGAATTTCTTGATTGAGAAACAACCTCTTGGCTGTTACGGGATTAAGAAAGCGTACGTCTGCTACCTTCAACTAACTGTCCAACCCAAAGGGATCTATGGAGTCATATAGGAACATTTTGTAGATAAAGCAAGAGTCTGGTGAATAATTGCAAAGAATGCTGCACATTTGAAAGTCTGGAGAGGATCTGTGAGGGTCATTTCATCCTGTAAAAAAGGGGTTTTTTTGAACCTTCAAACAATTATCAGTTGCTTTTTTGTGATCCTTAATTCTATGACCTAGAGCTGCAAAATACTTAACTCATCCTCCTATCCCTTTCACTTAGTAGCTTATTTGGAAAAAAAAAAAAAAAAATCAAAAGTAAATTCTAATGAAAAATGTACTTGCACAATGACAAGGACTGCTCATTTATGTTAATTCAACTGATCAGGCCATTACTGTCTCTATCACTCAATTTGATATAGTTACTTTACTATGAGACAACATAATTTCTGTGTTCAGAACACATTAGACATTAATTAGTATTGGCACAGAACAGTAGCACCTTGAGTAAAAGAAATACTAAATTGTTTCATTTCTGACATAGAAAATCAATGTGTTCTCTATTCAAACTTGAATTTTGTTTCATTATGCTTCTAAACAGCTATACAGAAGTCTATTTAGGATTTTAATATAGCTAGCATGTAAAAAACTAATATACAGCCAGGACTGGGTCTTTCACCAAGGTAACAAAGAAAATGTATCATCGTGTTTATGGAGCCTATTCATTCATTAAGTTCATGTACTTCTCACTCTTTGGTAGACTGATGCTGATAAACTGGTACAAAATAGTTCATGAATTGAATTTCCAGCTGCTGAGGTTCAGATTGCTGTTTGCCAATAAGAAAATCCAGGGTTTAATAAGACTTTTTTTTAGGTTTGAATAGTCCAGTTTCAGAGATGAAGTTTAATGGACCAAATTAATCTGCAGCACTAACTTGCCTACTTGGATGTAGCAGGTTGGTTACACCTGCCCAAGTGAATGATCCAGTCACATTATTCTTTCCCTGAAAATCAAATACCTTCAGCAGAATGGAGCCCTCCCCTGTCGCTATATGAATCTCAATTATATCTTAATGTAGCCTGAAGCTAATATATCAACAAAGACAACTCTATTAGACAGTTGGTGTTGCTTTAAACCTCAACCATTTTACAAGGTCACTGTCTTTGTTCACCCTGCTCTTTCAAGGAGCCACACTCACAGTTGTTTTACTGCCTCATCAACAACCTGCTTATTATTTTTGTATTTTCTGAATACTCTTCTCAGTCTTTGTTGGTTTCTGATCTTTCAACTGCAGCTGAAGGGCATTCATTCCACTGCTATGTATTTCAATCAAGTCTTGCTGGAGTGCAGTTGTTTTCCAGTGTTGAGGTATCAAATTGATTCCTGACCCTGCCCACAGATAATCTTACATTATTGGAAAGAAATACCTATGAGTACTAGAAGTTTGAATATTCAAGATAGCCTTCTAATATGTAATGGCCTCATTTTGCTTTTTTAAAAAAATGTGCATATTTTTTCCCCTTGCTTTATTTTCTGAGGTGGCAAACTGTGAATAAAGCAAGGGAAATATGCATCCAGAAAAACAGTCTTTCAATAAAAACCAAATTCTCCAATCAAAATTGGTTAGGAAAAAAGTTGTTAGCTTTCTGAAATCTCTAGAGCTTGTTGCACCATTTTTGAAACTTAAAAAGCCTTAATATGCTTCTTTTGGCTGTCAGTCAGCAGACAAGCAGCTCCCAAGAAAAAAAGCCCGTGTATAGTGTAGTCTCTTTGACCACAAACTACAATGCCAGCTCATGCTTATTATGCAAATTACTTCATAGAGAGGCAAGAAGCAACTGTTAAAACTATCAGACAGCTTTGTGGCAACATGCCTTTTTTACTTTCATATTTGAAGCTCATAGCAATTAAGGGATAGCTCTTTGAAACAGTAACAAGGATGTTTGTAAGTGCTTGGATAGAAAGCGGGTGGAATTTGGGATTTTTGACATACTTACTCCCAGATTAGTGCAGAAAGTTTGTAAGGAAACAGAGTAGTCAGCAAATCTTCAGCTGCAGCAGATGTTTGCATTGAAACAGTTCAGGTTTGATGAACTTCTTGCAGATCAGTGGTAGGGTATTCTAAGAGTTTGTGTTTATGGCAGGCTGCAGAAACCTCCCACAGGGACCAAACCACAATGTCTATTTGTTATCGTGTTGCATGTGTTTGCTGTGTTTACAAAGCACATCTGTTTAAATGTTGGCCAAGTGACTGCAAAGATGGGGATTCTAGTCTGTAAATGCCTCCTTGGGCTGTTACGGTGCATCTTAGCTGGAGAGTGATTCCCTTGGAAAAGGAACCGTATCATCACAAATGAATGCAAGAGTTCAGGCTACCTCCAATAATCTAAATATTTATATTCCTCGACTTGCAGTGCTTAATCCTGCAAGTGTAACAGCCAGTAGAACTGCAATTTGTAAGGAATATCCTCCTTCCAGTTCAGGGAACAGCCATGCTTTTAGTTCATGTCTGTGTGAAAGATTAATTCACAGTAACAGACTGTTAACTGATGCTTCTGGAAAGTTTTTCTGAGTTTTAATCTAATTGAAAATACAGTATTAAGTACTTTTCGTTCATCATTACAGATTTTCCTTTAGGGCCTATGGATCTTTGTAGGACAAGAACAGGATTTAGTTTTAAGTAACAGACTGAGACATGATGAAAGCAAGAAGCAGAAGCTGAGACCTTAATTAAAACAGAGTTACATTTCAGAGAGTTATTAAAGAAGAAGGAGGTGCTAGGGGCTAGAGAGTAGCTATAAATGTTTTTCAAAGCCCATTTGTACAGTGAAACAGCCAATACAACAGCCTTATTATTCACCTTTGCCATCTTAGTATTTGTGGAAAAGCAAACTTCAAACAGGCTCAGAGCTAGGAGCTGCATGTCCAAGGGTGATGGCCACATCAAGGAGTAGGGATAAAGGAATGGATTCTAGCAGCTTGAAGCACTGAAGCTCCTCTGAAGTTTGGTAATGCTTTTTGACCTTGCTAGAATTCATTTTGCTTCACGATCCTCTTGATTACAGTGTAAGGTCTGGCAGCTTCTCTGCTCAGCCATTTCTGTGAGGAGCTTTTAATTTCTTGTAGCTCCCTGTTAGAATTCACTCGTGCTTGTTGCCCATGCCAGGCTCCACCATGACATCCTGCGAGATGATGAGAAAGCAGTCTGGTTCCTTAGAGATGAAGCAAGTTCAGATTTAAACCAAGTCAGTCAGAACTGAACAAAAGCTCAGATTGTTCTGCTTTACAAAAAAACCTTGAAGACTTAGGGTATTTTTTTTATACACGCATATGTTGTATTAGGATATATTTCCTGCTATAAGGATCAGATTATATCCTTCCAGTCTGCTTTATAGTAATCTTTATTATTAAAATCTATAAATAATTTTAAATCTTTCATTGGCAAGTAAATATTATGGCAGACAGTATCTGGGAATCATGACAGCAATGGTATGTGTCCTGTGGACCTGTCTCCCTATCATGCTTTTACACTTTCAGAGGTATCTCTGTAATCATCTTCTAAGAAACAGTCTAAAATCATCTCAGACAGGTCCACCATATGTTGTGGATGTGTCAGCTTGTTGCAGGCTCCGGGTAGAATTGGATTAGAAGTAAGCTCTTACCCTATGCCAGTAAGATCCTCGCTATCCAAAAATCAGAAGACACCTTAAGATCTTTAGGCCTCTTCTGTTTATTCATCCGAATGATGGCTTTGCCCAAAACTCAGGATATTCTCCTTAAAATATCAAGCATTGATATGCTGGGCACTTAAGAAAAGGTATTGGTTTCTTACTTTGGGGAATCTGCTGAGCTATTGCCTATTTCCCCTGCAGCTCTCTTGAGGGTATCTGAATTAAATATGATAAGAATTGATGAACTATACTGCAAAACCCCTCAAGGCTATCAGATACTCATTTACAGGAGCAGAGGGAATCATTGTTCGTACTCCAGTTGTGTTTTATCACACAAATGTTTTACAGAGACAGCTTTGTGTGTGCCACCTCATTTCAAAGTTTGTTGGTGGTTTTTTTCTCATTAGATCACATAATTTTTGGAAATCACTAAGAATTTCTTTTTGTCACCATCCTTTGGAGTCTTTTTTTCCTATCTGCTGTTAGTCCATAATAGAGACCTAATTTATATTTATAATCTGTGTGTGTACGTATATAACATATAGCAAAAGGAGGTATATAGAGGATTAAACTTCCTATGTAAGTTACTGACTCATTTAGATTTTTACACAGCTTGATCTCAAGGGAGGTGGTGGTGGCTTTGGGGTGGTGGTTTTTTGAGTTTTTATTATTTTTATTTTTCCTCATGATTTATGAAGGCTTTGGAATATACTTTCACACTTTCAGATTCAGAATACCCAGAATCTGGCTGATAATCAGTGGAAATGTCTCTGGGTTAATAGTTGTCTACCCAGGGCAATATATACAAAGATTTAATAAATAAGAATAGAAGACAATAAAGCCTCTAACTTCCTTGCAAGATTAGGAGAACAAGCCACTTAAATCTTAAAGCTTGCTCCTGACAACCTCTTGCTTTATCATAGATTTAAGAGTACCAGCTGGTCAGGCAGCAACCTATTTCTACAAAAGAAAGGTGCTTTTGCACAGTGACATGCTCATGTATACAAAAGCTTGCCTGCCATTGAACACTGGTCCCATACGTGGTGGAATAATGTGTTGCCACATCTGAAGCAGATACCTGTAGCAGGTGCTTTTAACTAATAGGCCTGATAGGAAATTTATCTGTGAAACTCTCTGAATCTGCAGTTAACCAGAAAAATGATTCTCTTTACGTGACTCAGGAAACAAATTTTACTCTGTTAGTAAAAATCATGTATCCTGCAAATCTGTTGGAATGGATTGTGCAGAAACTTTTTGTTCTATGGATGTAATTGTAGTAGTTTCCTAAATGCTTTAAGTTTAAGGTACCCTGCAATTCCTTCTGCCTTGGCAAAAGCTGTTAATAAAGTAGTTGCAGGACTGAATCATTCAGCATGCTAGAAGTTAGTATACTCTCACTCTAGACTAATAGAGGCACTATAGTTATTTAAACATCTGAATCCAACAATAGTTAAAAATTCTACTTTAGGTTCCTCAGAATAATTTGGAGAAAATTAATTTTTTTCTAGACTTAGTCAAAGCAATTACATTCAACTAGATGCCATATTAGAGCATAGCATTTATCATCATTTAAACACTGCAAAGTACTTAAGAGCTCAAACTTATCTTTATTTCCATGTTGGCAGTTTGGTGGTCAGGCTGACTTTGCATTCCCTATTCTGTTCATCAGTAGAAATAAATGTGCAGTTCAAGCAAAATTTGAAGCACTAGCCCAAGTGGGAGCATAGAATAGGTAGAGCTTGACTGATACGGTTTTTTGTTTTGTTTACACATCACATTTATATCACATCCCTTTTTTTTTTTTTTTTTTTCCCCACATAGATGATCCTGTTTGTAACAGAACAAATACAAAGCCTGTTTTCCTTTTCTTCACTACTTACTTCTCTATATGCTTCACCTTTCACTAGAATGTGATTGTCATTTTTTGCTTGTGTTAAGTCTAATTGGAATTCTTAAAGCAGGCATTGCCTGTGCACACTTCTGTTGCTTTACAGAACTGTATTAAGGCTTTGCTCAGACTTTGCAGGTGCTTGGCTGTGCATCCCCTCACATCCAGGTGGACAATTTTGACTTCTGGTTTGCAGGCTGGGCTAATGACCGGGTAAGAGTTTGCATTCTAAGGTACAATAATCTAGCTGGTCGACTAAGTTCACATAAAAGTTACCTGCTGTGAAGATCCCGTACGTGTCCAAAGCAAGGATCTCTCTAACGCTAATGGCCATGTGTACTTTTGTAATCTATTTTTGTGTTGCAAGGTGTTTACAGATGTTGAATCAAAGGAACATTTCAAAGGCACTGTGAGAAACAATGCCTTCAGAGATGTATTTTTGTGAACATTTGTTCCTTTTCTAAAGTACAGTTCCATAATATTTTAAAACTTGAAACAACTGGAAGTATGTGGGATGTGACATCCTTTTGAAACAAAATATTTGAACCTCAGTTTGAAACAGGAGAATGTCTGTTGTGAAACATCCAGACCTTCTGTCCTTTCTGTGGCACTGAAAGTTGCACTAAACTTCAATTAAAGAAATAATAAGTATGCTGTCACCATACAATTAAAACTAAGAGGAAACTGTTCAATATTTCTTTTCATTTGAACCCATGAATGATAATGGTGATTTATGCCTTTGCCTCCTTACAATAGGCATAATAAGGATTTATTATACCTTGTAGTTTTTATTTTCCAACTCTAATTGCAGAACATGGTTGCTCAGAATTACTGGCTGTTGTATTTTGAGTCAAACTGGATATTTTTTTTTACCTAATAATCCAATAAAGAGAAAGAAAAAGCATTTCATGCCACAACTAATACTTGCTTGTTAACATGCTATTAATATAAAGCTTTCAATTTTTCATTCAGTAGATAATGCAAAATGAGGTGGAAGCAAATTCAGCTGCTGGTCAAAGAAGATTATGCAAACTGTTCTATAGAATTAGAATAGTCTAATGAAAGATTTCACAGGCTGCCTAAGATTTTAGTTATTTTGCAATAAATGTAGGACACTGTAAATCTGTGTTTTGTAGATCCATAATTAATTTTACAATTGTAGTTAGACTGCATTGGAATATGTTACTGGGATGATCAATAAAAAGTTGCTACCGTCTAACTTTCTGGTGTATTCACCCACTCAGAACCAAGTGTTACCCCATATATTATCTTTCCCTTTTAGTATCAACTTTCAGATAAAAATTTGTCTGTCTTTTCCCAGGCTACCTCTTTCATTACAGTCCTGCTATTAAGCTTCTTTAAAATTCTGATTTCTTCATCTCCATACACCTTGAAAATGCATTAGCTTTTT
Source organism: Megaceryle maxima (assembly GCA_024605025.1). Classification (NCBI taxonomy): domain Eukaryota; kingdom Metazoa; phylum Chordata; class Aves; order Coraciiformes; family Cerylidae; genus Megaceryle; species Megaceryle maxima. The sequence goes on along the minus strand of JANHGN010001290.1, from coordinate 11,235 downwards.
CAGTATTACTCCTGTTGCATTGATGTCAAAGGATGTAAGAGCTTCATTTAGTTTGCCCTTTTCGTTCATTTTCTCATGTGAACTAAGTAAAAAATGTTAAGACTCTTTCCATTATTTCTTTAAAGAAAAGCTTTTTAAGTGATTAACATGCAGAACAACATGTGCTTTAATGTGTATCCTTATGCTAACAGAAAATATAGTTATTAGTTATTTTAACCTTTTTTTTTTTTTCCTCAAGATTACTGCTGCAGTGTAAGAGCTCAAGTGTAGGACTGTATAGACAAGAGACAGAGCTGCTTAACACACAGAAGTTATAGCACAAAACTCTTACTTGCATGGTTTAGATTCAGTCAGTGAGAAAGTCCTTTTTCTTCATCTCAAATCCTTATGGCAGGGTTGGAAGGAAAAGACATGTCATGGCTGCATATGGAGAGTGACATGAACACGTGACACACAGAGGAAGGCTCTGGATTAGTCACTGGTTGGACAATAGAGTCCCAAGAGTGGTGGTCAATGGTGCCAAGTCCAGCTGGAGAGCTGTAACTAGTGGAGTCCCCCAGGGATCACTGCTGGGTTCGGTCCTGTTCAACATCTTTATTAATGACATTGATGATGGGACAGAGTCTTCTCAGCAAGTTTGCTTTACTGTAAGGGTCACAGAGTGCTGGAACAGGTTCCCCAGAGAGGTTGTGGAGTCTCCTTCTCTGGAGATTTTCAAAACCCGCCTGGCTGCCTTCCTGTGTGACCTGTGCTGGATTCTATGGTCCTGCTCTGGCAGGGGGGGTTGGACTCGAAGCATCTGCAACGTCCCTTCCAACCCCTTACACCTTGTGATACTTGTGACTAGGGATTGGTGATGGTGAAGTAGGAACATGGATGGATGGCACATGGATAGCAGCCCGTATCAGGATTTTAAAGAGTCTGAAACTTTGTGTGTCATGTTCTGGAGATCTCTTTGGAACCATTACTTTTCTGTATGAGCTGAATGACCCATTCAGTCATGGAGCAGCCTCCAACTGCATATGAGTGCTGGCCACCAGACTGCTGAAAACAACTTCCCTGGACATTTGAAAGTGTAGGGTAGTCCATTGCTTGGAATTATCTAGAAGTACTTGCTTCATTTGGGTACATAAGGAATGCGAGAGAGTAATATATCTTTAGAGTTGCTGCAACCATAGCTTCATTAACTTCAGTGGTGTCATAATTATTTTTCAAGTAGGAACAGGCTTTGCTTGTGAGGACTTTTGTGGTAACTGATTTTAGATTTGCAGGACTTGCCATGTTTGAGATTCTTCTTGACCTACACCAGTAAGATCATGGAAGGATTAAGAACTGCCTCCTTAATACCTCATAGCAACATTTTCTTACTTAGGGGGCCTTAGCATCTTTTGAAAAATAAGGTCTTTGAATCGGCTTCCAAAAGCTGTTGCAAACCCCCAGGTTTCTTCTACATGTTACTCTGCCCTGCCGTGGGTTTTTTTTTGTTTGTTTGTTTGTTTGTTTGTTTTTGGTTTGTTTTTTTTTTTTTTTCATTTATTGCATAGTTTTTCAACAGAAAGTTCTTTTGCCTTCCTATTATAAAAGAGAGTGCCTCCATCTACCTCCCCAGAAGCTGGATGAAGCCTGAGACTTGCTGAAGGCAACAGAGTTAAGAATTCACCCTAATTTTTAGCGTTGATGACCACTCTTAGATCTCATTTCTTTTGAAAGTGGGTTGTGAGGCATCAGTGTAGATCTAGGTCAAAGACAGTTAGAAACTCCAGCAATTTTAGGACAGCAGAGAATGTTCTCTGAAGTATTGAAAATACTCTTCCAAAACAGTGTTCTTAAATATGAGAAGAAGACTTTTCTCATTCATAGTGAGAGATGAAACACCAGAAGATTAAACAGGAGATCTATATAATGAGCTCTTTTTAGTTTTTTCCAGCAGAAGGTTGCAGATTGCATGGTATGAGTGCTTTGCTGTCATTCATTTAAGTTAGCATGTGCTTCTCTTTTCACTTCAGCTGCAGTGTGGGTCGTCTGTCCAGGGAGGGTGGGACAGCTTCTATCTCTTGGCCATCAAATTCCCTTCAGTGGAAGGTTTTCTGCATCCATCAGTTTTCTGCTGACATCTGGACACAGAGCTGATGCCAGGCTGCAGTGTATGTAGCCCAGTAAGTAAAATTCAGCGCTCGCAATGATGTGAAGAAGATTAAGTCTGGTAAAACTCCTGTTGCATATTGTAAATGGTCTCTCTTTGACAGTGGTTTCCTAGCCAGCTGGATCTGGTTTCTCCCTGTTAGATTCTGTGGTTGTAGATTTCTTTGCATTACTGTTTCTTGTTAAAGAGGATACCCTGAGGGTATTAAGGTCTTGTTTGACCGAAGAGCTAAAATAGAATGCTCCAAATTCCCCTCTCCATTGTACCTAATTAAGGAATCTCATTAACCCTCTCTGTGGATAGATTGAGAGGATGTCTCCTTTCTGCAGGATGCTAATGGGTTTTCTGGTAGAACAGCTGACCCCTGGTATTAGGTGCTGTGTTAAATGTACTCTGCCTGCTCATGGCAGTGACCTTTCCCTTTTTCGTCCATTCTTTCTGAGAAACTTCTCTGAGCTAAACTTCATTCTTTAAGGGTATTTCTCTCTTTCTCACCCTGCTTCTGGAGCACTGCCAGTTTAAAAGCTGGGAAGCCAGTTGCCTAATCTCATGGAAGTTTCTGGGATTCAAAGGGCCAAGGATCTGCTGGGTGATGGTGATTATGGGGAGATAAAATTCTGTGTCAGTTCCCTCAGTTGACTATGCAGAGATAGCTGGTTAACCAAATTCAACACAATGCTGGTCATATTTTTTTCTGCATGTCAGTCACCTCTGCACCATAGAACATTTTTTAAGGGCATAGGTAATGGGATGGTCAGTACTGTACTGATGACTTGTCTATATTTAGAACGATATCCACTGTTTCATTTGTCAGAAAAGCAATGATCTGATAGTTTCTTACATTCAGCTCTGCTATCCAGGGTCTGCTGAAGAAAATCTGGACAGTGATGAGATGATATAAAGGATGTGCTGCTCAGCACGGTGCAGGAACATTCCCAGCCTCTGCAGGGAGCCAGCTCCAACCCAGCAGGGTTGATCAGTTCCCACTCAGCACTAGCCTGCTAGCTTAATCTGACTTCAGCAGTCCTACTGGGATGTCTTCACCCTGGGGCCCCTGGTGCTGAGGCATGAGGGTGGATGCAGGGCCAGGCACTCTTCATTTGGCAGTGTGCCTGTGCCAAAAAGCCTTAGAGAGCACCAGGTGCTGGGAGCAGGTGCAGAGGCAGTGGCTGCATGTGGATTCTCCTACAGATTGGCATAGTGGAAGCCAAAAGCCCAGCTGAGCTCGTGCTTACTGTGTGGTGTAGGAAGAGTAGCTGTATGGCTTTGCTGCAGGAAGCCAGAGCTGGTCACCAGGGGTAGGGAGGTGCTTCATCAGGCACTGCGTGGCTGAGACTGCTGAGCCTCCTGATTCATGTGAATATTTTGATGTGGATAAAGGGGGTGTAGTAGCTGGATGGTTGTCAGATGGACGTGTAAGTAGGCATGTGAGGATGGGCGGATTACCAGAGGAAAAAAAGAGGAGACACAAACACCCCACACAGTTAAAATACCTGGTCTGTACTGGAAACAGAGCATGGAAACTTTGAATGATACCCCATAATTTCTGTCTGCTAAATGGATACATCTCTGGCTGAATTTTCATCCTAAGTTGCCATGAGGATTTGGGTATTAAGAAGGATGTACTGTTTGTCTGGCCGTTCCCGTAGCAGACGGGGAACCGATTCTGCTGAACTGGGCTTTAGATAATGAAATTGAAAGGAAAATGGTGGGAAGGAACAGGGTTGCCCTTATTTAGCACAAAATGAAGAAGCTGAACAAACTTTAGTGGAAGGGCATGAGGAGAAATTATCTAATTTCCTGGTCTCCACTGGAGAAGAGGAGTTGAAATATTTACAAACAGGCTGTTTGAACTAGCCTGTGTTATTGAAACCTGCTGAGAAGATCCAGGTTTTTGGAATGTTATAAAAATGCCCGTATTCCACTAGGCAGAGCAGACTGAACAAAACAGGCAGGAGTGACTGCCAGTTGGTAGCAAATCTGGAGCACTTGCTGATTCATATTTATATAACAAAGCATGAGAGAGGATTGTCTGCTACAGACCATCATAACACTCATGTTAGTGTTTGAAGAAGTGTCCTGCAGTCAATAGTTCTAATTCAAATCCCTGCCCACACTGGCCTTCCTGTTTACTCTTCCCTGGGTCCTCATACTTCCCAGCCCTGTCATCCTTCACTTGAATGGCCATAGGTGGCTCTGTTGGGATGATTCATGTGCATTACACCTCAAGGAGAATATGCTATGGATTGGAAGGACTGTTTTCCAATCACTGGATCAGTCATGTACCATAACCTGCATATATCACAGAAAAAGATCTATATTGAACAACACTCATGGCCTGAACAATATGCTGGCCTATTAACTTTCATGAGTTTTTTCCATGTGGCACATTAACTTGGATAACACAAGGTCACCATGAAGAGAGCTGGACAGGTACTGCAAATTATTTTTCACAAATTTAAAATAATTCTCTTAAGCCCTGCTCATCCTTCTGTATTGTTCATCTCCACAAAATCTTAACTGGTCAAATTTACTCCTTCCAGTAGCTTTGCATACATGGTTTGTAGCAGCTTGCAGAACTAGTTCCTCAGAGCAATGTTTAAAGCCTTTTGCATAACCGTAAATGCCAGCAATGATCCTGGAGAAACAGTAGCACATGAATTGCACAATTAACAAAGGCACCTGAGAATATAAGAATACCTGAGGGACCCTTTCAGTGAGTTGAATAAGGGAGGAAAAAAGTCACCTTAGCTATCAGAGTCAAGCACTAGGTAATTATGCTTAAATGAAATATCAAGACTGGTATTCAGATAAAATAGTTCCCCTGTAGCCTTTAAATCTATGGCCTTTAAATAATTTTCTTGCATCCATTGAGCTATTTTGAGGCACGTAACCTGTGCAAAGTCCTCTTAAACTATCAGGAAATATCAGTGTCATTTCTCTTGTATATTTACCATGCAAATGACAAGTGTGGTATGGCAGAGAGGATACCAGGGTAGCCAGGGATACCAGGCTTCTGGACCAGAGCTGGCTTGCAGGAGATTTGTCTCTTACAGAGAGAGGTTTAAATCTGTTTGTACCTGCCGATTTTTTTTTTTCCCTGGTAGAATAAGGTGAAGCTAGAATTGGGCTTGTTAATTAGCTTTACTGTAGTTAAATTTTCATTCTATTCCATAGAATTTAGTTGTTTGGGTTTTTTTCTATCTACAGTATTTCCTCAAATAAAAAATAGCAATTAACAGGATTCACCCTTAACAAGAAAATGTTTGCAAACACAGACCATTGTCAGCCTCTGTAACCTGGTAGATACAAAAGATCAGTTTTTACTCAGACCAGTCAAAACACTCAAACAGAATTAATTTAGCATTTAAACCATCCATATGCATTTGTAAACTGGCCTAATTGGTTATGTGTATTCTTCCATTGGTTCATGTAAGACATGCCTCATATGATAGTGCCATTGAACTTAAAAAGTTCTTAAAGATTCTATTGGCCTTGCAAGAATCCTGGGAAACCCAGGCTTACTTGACTAGTCTATTAAACCTGAAGCATCCTAATTACCTAATTTACGAATATTTCGAACCTGACATGTTGATGCACTACAAGGTTAATTGCTCTTCTTACTCAATTAGTGGATACCTTATGTTCTTCGTTATATAAAAGTAAGCCATTATCACTTTCTCCATATTTATATCCAAGGTTCAATAATGACAAAACTTTTATCTCAACCATACAAAACCTTAATTGGCTTCTATCTGAATACCCATTTCTTTATAAACCCCCAAATCTCAGTATCTTGTCCATGTATATTTGCTCTGTGATTCAAAAATGGTATTCATAACTTAAGTTTTCTAGATGTCCTACCTCAGTTCTTTTTCGTAAGCTTTCATATTTCTGTGAATTCATCATCTCTACAGTTGCTATATTAGCTGGCTGTTTAAAGGTAATTTTTACCCACTGGATCAGAGACAGAGCTTCTGAAAGAAGGCAAAAATTCCTGATTATATGTTCCTATAGACATTGATAGATGCTGGAACACGATTTGTAAGTAGACAGTGGTTGTTATTTGAAGTCTTTGATGCTGTGCACTTATTATCATCAGCGTCTGCTTTATGTCATTGTTTGTTTAGTGTTCAGAGGATTTATGTCATTTCAAATCATCCTGCGATAGCTGATAATGGTTTTGTTTAAGTAGGTTAACTTGTCTAAATAATGAAATACTTGTGGATCCTTTGACCCAAACTCAGTTGAATGCAGATGGGCTGTCTGTGATGAAAGAGGGAATCGATAGGATATTCCATCCTGAATAAGTCAGCGAGTCAGATTTCATCTTCCTTATACTACAGCTCTCTGATCTTTATCACTTCTGAAACAATGTTATGTTCAGTTCATATCCTAAAGAAAAGAAACATATTTTCCCAGTCCACCTTCGTAGCGAAGGTCATCCTGTTGTTCTGTCTCAATACCCTCTGAGTGTTAATGGGTTAGAGATGTTACTAAAATAGCTGTTGCTTTACATGTTAGTTCCCTGCACATTATATATTCATCATTATTTGACTTTGCTGTTAGGGGATAGGAAAGAAAGTACAAAATTGTCAAATCCAAGTTGATTATAATTCTGAGATTTAAAAGAAAAGGCATCTCCCGACAGCGGAACAGCTGCGAGGGGATGGGATCCAGCCAGGAGAGCTCACCTGGCAGCCTGTTCAGAGTGGAACAAAATGTGTGTGTGTTCTGGTTTGTCTCACGATAAACATTCAGGGCAACAGTTCCTCTGCTGGGATCGACCCTGTGCTGTTACTGCACAGGTAGCAATCCCCCAGCGCTGCAGCGTTCCTGCTCCGTGGGACTCCCATCTATTCTGTCACATCAACTAGGTGCAAACTGTGCTGTGCTAAAAAAAAGGCAGAGCTCTGATCTTCTGCCCAACTAACAGGATGGGTTGCAGGCTCTAAACAGGAAATTTACTGTTTTTTTTCTATACTCCACTGAGAATCTGTAGACACTTTTCACTCTTAAGTAAGTGCCCTGATCCTCTTCAGACAGTTTTATGAAAAAAGTGTTTAGTTCTGTAGCTTGTTACCATGTATACTGGGCAGTCCCTTTGATTTTGTTATTTTGTTAAAAGGAGGACCTCTGACTCTGCCTGCAGTGTATGTGCAGGTTTCACTGTTGTTTTGTCTGAGTAACTTCTCCCTTTGGTCTGCCTGCACTCCCCTTGAAACAAAAGAGAAAACCTCCAGAAAGGTTTGGTTCCCTGTCACTCCCACAAATGGTAATGTATTTTTAGGACCTTTTTCCTACTACTGTAGGGTCAAAGACAGGTGATATAAATTGGAACTGATTGGAAGCAATTAGAACCTGAGTGAGGACTAGGAGTGACCTTAAGAATCAAATAAACCTTCCTGAACCTAGAGAAACTCCCAACCTGGGGAGAATGAAACCCTGCATCTTCACCTTTGCCTTTTCTATGTATCTAGGTATGTCATGCTAAAAAAAGAAATATAGTCATCAGAACACTTAAGTATCCTTCTAAAGCATTTTACTTCATCTGGGATTCTCAAAGCATTTCTCAGGCCAGAGCCACCACCTCACAGCCAGCACCATGGTCTGATTTCTGTGCCTGTTTCATGAGACCAGAGAAAAGCTGCTGTATCTCCAAAACTCAGTGCATTATTTGCACGCCTAATCCAACAAATGCAATCCCAATAGCACTGCTCCTAATTGTTTCTAGCAACCATCTGTATGCAGCAAAAGATAACACCCCCACTCTCCTCAATGCTTTCTTTCCAGCTGTGATTTGCGCCTAAGAAGCCATTTGTAATCAGGAAAGTAGAGAGATATTGAGAGCAGTTCAGTCACCGCTTTGGTAAACTAAGGGAACTAGCAGTGCAAATCTAGCTTAGTATGCAAGCTGCAGCCTTTTATGATTGCTCTGAGAACTTTCACATATCAGCAAGAGAGCACTGGTCTTGTTCCTAACTCAGTGCGTACCTCCCAAGACCTTGTTGCAGGTGCTGTCCTGAGGAAGGCTGTGCTCTGAGACCCACCGACATGCTGGTGCTGTGTGTGCTGGCTCTGCACAGTTGCTCTTCCTTAAGCCCTTCAGAGTATTTGTATTCGTGTGTGTTACTTGGCTGTCCCAATATTTTTCTGAAGTAATTTCAAATGCAGTCGAGTCTCTACAGTACAGATTGGAAGCAAATTCTCTTTCATGTCTGTTGTATGGAAGCTTGCTATTATCCTGTAACGTTTTATTTATTTATTTCATGTGCTGTTTCTAAAGGGCTGTCAAATGACTGTCAATTATTTATTCATATCAAGTGGAGCAGATGTAGAGGAACTGCCATATCCAAAGTTAAAAACACCGTCTCAAAACTTTGTAGGAAAGAAATAATTCAAATTTTAATAACCTTACCTTTTACTCATGTGGGGTTTTTTTCCATTTCTAAGCTTTTTTGCTTGGGTTGATTACCATACACATTGCTGTAGGTGATTTTGTTTGAAGGTAGTTGAGTGAAAAATGAAGATTAATCTTGACTGAATTTTTAATCGTGTTTGCAAATGAATTGCAGCACCAAATACCAGCTGGTGTGGAAATGCATTTATTAAGAACATACGGAATCAAAACTGAGCCACTTGGTAACTTTACCAGCTTAGCAAGCTCCTTATGATTTGTTCCATAAAACCATTCATTTGGTAAATGATGGGACTATCTTCAAGTAACCGGTGCTGGGGAAACTTTATATATAGCAGTGTGTGATGATGCATGGGGAAAAGAACAGGGGGTGGGTG
>JANHGN010001289.1:0-26033 GCA_024605025.1 Megaceryle maxima | reverse complement strand
TTCTGTGCCTCCTGGGCACACTGCTGGCTCCTGTTCAGCCGGCTGTCAACCAGCACTCCCAGTCCCCTCTCTGCCAGGCTGCTCTCCAGCCACTCACACAATAATGGCACTCTTAAGAACAAACAGTAGCAATGACCCTTCTGCAATACACGTCTTCAACACTGCAAATGCAGCTGATGTGGACCTACTCTACTTTTAACTTGGGTGTCTCAAGTGCTGCTAGCATCACAGCCACAACAGCACAAAAAACAGCACACCTCCACAACTCACCTGAGATGCACCCAGGGTGAGGAAGCCTGTGCTTTTAACCGTGTCACCATGCTGCTAGTGAAGCACACAAACTCCTTTCAAGCTATCTCAGTTTCTGCAGTATAGAACCACCTTTGTATGTGGCTGGTGTTCCTTACACATTTGGGGGCCAAAATCATCACTGTACTTGCACTGGCAAATTTTCCCTTGGGTCAAAGATATAGGAAATCAGGTCCCATTTTCCTTGCTCTTCAGCAAGGAGCACAGATTACCTGCTGTTCTTCCCCTGACATCAGGTGATCTCTCTCACCTTACCATGTCCCTTTGCAGTGGCCTCAGGCCTTGGTGGTGCTTCAGTTTGAGCTGTGCTCTGCCTCCAGAGCTTCCTCAAGAACTGAAATGCCCTGGTCATACCAAAGCTATTGCTATACACATCAAGTGGAGTTCTCACAGTATGTAAGATAGCTGACTGGGTCTAACAGGGCCTAGTTGTAACCTCACTCTTATCTACATCATAGCACAGTAATGTTGCTCACACTGGACAAAAGGAAGGTCCATCACAATCAAGGTATCTGTTTTGTTCAAGCCTGCCGTGAAGGGTTTGGGACAAAATGAACCACTGGTGAAACAGGGACTCTGGTGAGATGGAAACCGAACACCCACACCCCCTGAATGTATCCCTGAGGGAAGAAATCTCCAGAAGTTGTTTTGCTTTTAAAGATAAGCTAAGGTGTATCTGCAGAGTCCACAAACGTTAAGTCTGAAGCTTATCCATCTTAACACGGGAAAGGTTTCTTATATATTTCACAGGCAGAGCACTTGGCAACTGGAGAAACTCGCTTGTGTAGAGTAAACCTTATATTATGGGCACTGCTTATTTAGAATAAAATTACTTTTGCTACTACAGCTCGCAGATCCACTTTTCTCGTGAAATCAACATAGGAAAATGGGTTTATGCTGAACTCATTTGCAATGATGGCAGTTTTCACTTCTCTCATAAAAACCTTACCAAAAAAAAAGCCCCAAAAGCAGTCGCAGATTCGTACCTATCGCGTTAAGAAGGCCCTGGCTGCGCAAGGCCAAGTGAATCGCAAATCTGGTTTCCCTCGGCGGAGCCACGGGCTTCTACTCGAGGCAGGTGGGCCTTTCGTTCGGCTCTGCCCTGCGAACCAAATACCGAGACACGGAGGAGCTGTGGTCTTCTCGTTTCGCCTGCAGAGCGCTTTAGGCGGAGCGAAGCGGAGGAAAGCACCGCCGGCTCTCACATCCATCCCCGCCCGGGAGTCGCCGGGCTTTGCGGCGCAGAACGCTCGGCTGACAAGGCCCCGCCTGCAGCCGTCACAGCAACAAGGAGGAGAAAGGCTGATAAAGAAAAGCGTGAGCCGGCCGCACGAAATAAGAAAACAGAATCCCGCTCCCCCGCGCGGGCTGCCACTAGCCCAGCGGCACCGACCGCTGCGCCAAGGGGTAGACCCAACCCGACTCGGCCCACCCCGCGCTCCGGCGCCTTCCGCCTAAGGGCCCGCCCTCTGCCCCGGCCGCGCAGCTCTTGCTTCTCGCGCTATGCCGGGTACGGCGCATTCAGCTTCTGCGCCGCCGGACTGGGGGCAGGGCCCAAGGCTCCATTTCAACCGGCCTTCCATTGCCGTCCCGCCTCCCGCCCATGGCGAGCGCCCTTCTCCGCCTCGCCTGAGGAGCTTTCCTTACCCTGCCACTCCTCCCCTTTCCGTGGGGGTGGAACGGAACGTCGCTCCCTACACACAGCTGCCTCCGGGACACGGCACTGCCCCGAGGAGGGAGCATGAGGCAAGGAAAGGAGGAGGGTGAACTGTGGTTGCTTGACTTAGCTCTTGAGGAAGGAGTTGAAAAAGGTTTGTAAGCATCCCTGGTGGTCTAGTGGTTAGGATTCGGCGCTCTCACCGCCGCGGCCCGGGTTCGATTCCCGGTCAGGGAAGTTGTTTTCGTTTTCCCTTGTGTTCTTCTCCTTTTTATGCCTAATCTTTTGCTTTTTAAGATTCTCCCCGACAGTTCTTTTACAATTCAAAGAGTATCTGGGCGACTGCTTTGCGAGCCCGAGTTTTTTGCTTTGCTTCCCAGCATAGAGCGTGTTTGAGACACTCTGAGCAATTCGTAGGAGTCGTGTGTGAAGGGAGCGTGCAAAGCCTTAGTGCTCTGTGCAGGCAGAGGAAAGTGTAGCAGCTCTTTGGAAGTCTTCCCTTCACAAAACTACCTATGGACACCTGTTGTGATTTAACCTCTGCCAGCAGCTAAACATCATGCAGCAGCAGCTTGCCCACTGCTTTCCCACCACCACCCCTCCATGGGATGGGAAGGAAAGTTGGGAGAAAGGTGAGACCCTGTGGGTTGAGATAAGGAGAACATAAAGAGAGAAGAAAACAACAGTAATAATGATAATACTAATGAAATAATATACAGAGTGAGTAATAGAAACCACAAGGCTCTACTAGTACCCAAGACGACACTTGCCCTGCTCCGGCTACACAAGCTGAAAAGAGATACTCCCACCACATGCCAGCCTTCCCCTTATATAGGGGCATGATGTCAGTATGGTATCAAATATCCCATTGGCTAGTTTGGTTTTTAATCCTGGCTGTGGCCCCTCCCAGCTGGTTGTGATAGTTAACCCGAACCAAACCCAGGACAACACCCTGCCCACCAGAGGGTTTGTAGGGGTCAGCAGAGGGCCAATGAACAATGTGTGCCTAAAAGGCACAGGCAGCTCTGTTGGCCAGCCCTTAGGCATGCCATATTTTTCTTTTTTTTTTTTTCTTTTTTTTTCTTTTTTTTTTTTGGCTATTTGATAGTTAAGGGTATTCCCACACCTTTCCCCCCACAAATGAACGGTCACTTGATGCCATCATGAGTCTTTGAGCCACAGCAGTGGGGATGTCCTTAGCTGTCACTGGTGTGCACACGCCTCTCTGAACAAGTGTTGTTTCCCCCGGCGAAGGCAGGAAGGGTTTTTCCCCTGCATCTCTGTCCTGGCAGGAGGTGGGCTGCAATCCTCCATGGTGTTTGCTCACTTGAGGAACAGAGTGTCTCTTTGCAGTGTATTTGAACAGCCCTCACTATGCACAGTTGTTGGGTTAGGTGGGGTGAGAGACATCCCAGATAGTCTTTGGGAGGTGGAAAGAAATAAGCATAGAAGACCAGGGGAGTTTTAATGCTTCCTCATCATTAGCATCTGTCTTGGTGCCTCCTGCAATGAAGCACTCACCACACCTTCTCAGCTCCTAAATATGTTGTGGGTGTCCCTGGCAGGTGAGAAGTAGATGAGAATGGGGTAACGCTTCTTCCAGTCCTCTGTCAGCAGGGTGCCACGATTCCCCTCCTCCTCCCAGAGCTCCCAGCTCTGTTCTGTAGCAGAGAACATCAGCTCTACATCTAAACCCACATCCAGGGCTCCTAAAAGAGCAGCTCTTCTTCACTTGTAGCCCCCCACTTCCCACCCCCGCCCATAATTTGTGAGGTGAGAGAGAGGACAGCAGGAGGAGTTCTTCTTTCATGTTGGAGCAGTGCCTGCCTGTGGTGAGCTGAGCTTGGCTGGTCACCAGCTGCCCACCCAGCTGCTCTCTTACCCCACCTCTTCAGCAGAACAGGGGGGAGAAAATAAGACAAAAAAACCCCATGGGTTGAGATAAAATCAGTTTAATGAAAGAAAGCAAAAGCCACATGTGGAAGCAAAGCAAAACCACAGTTTATTCTCTTCTTTGCATTGGCAGGTGATGTCCATTGACTTTCTGGGAAACAGGTCCCCAGTAAACATAGCAGCTGTTTTGGAAGACAAATGCCTTAAAAATTAATCCCTCCTCTTCTCTTAGTTTTTCTTGCTAAGCACAACAGTCATATGGTAGGGAACGTCCCCTTTGGTCAGTTTGGGTCAGCTGTCCCGGCTGCCTCCCAGATTCTCTCTCCTGCCCCTCAGCCTACTGGCCTTGGGAGTGGGGAGTGTTGGAGAGAGAGCCTTGATGCTGTGGGAGCACTGCTCGGGACTAGCAAAAACACTGGTGTGTTATCAACACCCTTCTAGCTACAAATAGAAAGCCCAGCGTTATGAGGGTTGTTACGGGGAAAATGAACTCCAACCAGCCAGTCCCAGTCTGCTGCTGCAGATAAAACAAGAAATACTGATAATAAATGAGTATAATAGTTAGCTCAGACTGCAAAACAGAGGCTATCACATCTGGCAGATTATGTTTTAGCAGGAATCCTCTCTGCTGCCAGGAGAAAGCCATGGCCCTTTCATCACCATAGAACCCCTTAATACTGGCAGGCCATGCTTTATGGAAAAGTGCTTTGGCCTGATGTGAGAGCACCACTGGAAATGATGGCTTTGATTGCCTTTCCCAGGGTGTGCTGGAGGTGTACTGCAGTCTGGGCTGCCCTCCAAGGCAGATAGGAGTGTCGTGAGAAATCCCAGTATAGCCTTCCACTTTATTTTTTATGACAAAGAAGCTTCAATGAGGTGAAAAGGGATGGGCTCATCTTCGCTTTAAAGCAGAATGCAAACAGGCAAAAGGCTTGTGGTCACTCTTTAGATATTAAGAACAAGTGCACGGTCATAGTTGAACACAAGGACCAAAGGATGTAACCTAAGGAATTATTCCATTCCTATGGCTGGAGGTTGTTAAGAGCAAGCATCTTATCAAAGGTCTCAGACTGGGCCAAGGCAATAGCTCAGCGGGTCTTCCAAGATCCTGGGAGTCCTAATTTTATTATTTCATCTTGGACTTTTTGCCCATAATTACCAGTTCACATGAGTTTGCACTAGGTTAGCTGAGTAGGTCTCTCAGATTCCCCTCTCTCTCTTTGGTCTCAGTGAAATGCCTTACCAAGTTAGGGGAAAAAAATTGCTGATTTCTACCTCAGCAAATGATGGGTCATTTTAGAAGCAGCTAAAGTGAATTTCAGGTATTATTTCCCCAGAAAAGGTATAGGTATGGTTCTACAGAAAAGGAGCAAAAGTATTTCCTTTGGATTTAACTCATTTTGTAGTAGTATTTTTACATGCTCTTAGCACCATGAGTCCAGCTTTAGAGTCGTCTGAGAAAGGATTATCACATCTAGGATCTTAGAAACCTGGAAAAAGTCACCAGAATAGCTCTTGCACACAAAGAAAGAGTACAGTGTATAGTATTTTGCTAGAAAAGTGGAAGCATCATCTCTGCAGAGCATCTCTGAGTCCTCAGCACAAGAAGACCATGGACCTGAGGGAGCAGGTGCAGAGGAGGGCCAGAAAAGGATCAGAGGGCTGGAGCACCTCTCCTATGAAGAAAGGTTGAGAGGGTTGGGGTTGTTCAGACTGGAGAAGGGAAGGCTCCAGGGAGATCTTATGCCAGCCTTTCAATAATTAAAGGGGGCTTATAAGAAAAATGTGGACAGTCTTTTTAGCAGAGCCTGTTGTGATGGGACGAGGGCTAATGGTTTTAAACTAAAAGGTGGTAGATGTAGACTAGATGTAAGGAAGACATTTTCTACAATGAGGGTGGTGAAACACTGACACAGGTTGCCCAGAGAGGTGGTAGATGCCACATCCCTGGAAACATTCAAGGTCAGATTAGATGAGGTTCAGAGCAACCTGATCTATTTGAAGATGTCCGTGCTCACTTCCCCAGAATTGGACTAGATGACCTCTAAAGGTTCCCTTCAACCCAAAGCATTCTATGGTTCTATGATTTTAAGGAGCTACCTAATGGCCTTTTCAGTCTGATGCCAGACCAAAAACTTGCCCTTATGCAGAGGACAAACATCAACCCAGCAAGCAGTGAGAACCAGTCCTCTTGCTGGTATCCTATCACTTCAGGTCCCACTGTCCTGGTTTGGGGTGAAAAGACTCTGGGATCAGTGTTCACTTTCAGTGTGGATTGCATAGTTATGGAAATTTCTGACTGCCTGTTACTTGGGCCTTAGATTAACCTGATGGAGGGAAGGAAATGGGTACTTGTTTGTAAGAGGTTCAAGAAGCATCTTTAGCTCTAGACTCTTTGTTGGTAGTTTTGGTTTAAATAATAAGCAATTCATGACACTGGCATGCTGAAGCCCTAGAAAAGGTGGGTTGTTTTGCAGAGGGCTGGCAGCCCAGTCAAAACCAGATTACAAAAGAGATCTGCAACATTGCTGCACGGGCTAGAACAGAAGTATTTGAAACAAATATAAGATCAGTATGTTGCTGTTATTATTATTATCATCACATTCTCAAAGTGTAGCTGAATTTGTTTCTAACTGTGATATATTCTGAGATACTACATCACAAGTATTTTTACTTTTATTTCAGTTCTTCAAAAGTTTAACCAGTTACCTTCCATCTCACAGCAAAGGTTCCTGGGAATGCACTGCAGTAGAAATAAGGAAGGTAAGGGAGACAATAGCTATGGACCAGTTTAAACCAGCAGCTGAGTTTCTGGTTAAGACTGTTAACTCTTACTTTTTATACTTAACTGGAATATTTGGAAACAGGAGCTTTCACACCTATGGCATTAACTTTTCATTCTGACTACCTCCTTTCAGTTACAGCCTTACATGAATTCCATTTCTTAAGTTTGTTTCCAATCTTGTATGAAATACCTTACCTATGAGCAAACATAAAGTTTTGCAGGACTTTTACAACCAATAGACTCTTCAGAAAATTAAAGTTCCCATTATTTTTTCCCTCCAGGCATCTTTTCTACTTGCTGTCATATTTCACTTCTATCTGAAGGACACACAGTCACTCAGTCATTGGATTTATTCTGTTCCAGGACATTGTGGCGGCCTCTTATCCTCTTATTTGTTTATTTATTTATTGTGGACATAAACAAATACAACTTCATGCTGTGCTCTACAGGGCCATGAGGCTCCGCTTAGTGATAAAGACACCGTTTGAACATGCCACGAGGTGGCACCCTGGTCCTGTGTCTGCCACCACCCACCCCACACCTCCCAGCATCGCCCCTGCTCTGGTTTCAGATTTAATTCTATGGGTTAACATTGTGCCCGCTTACTTCCAATGAGCTATAGAGTAATGAAGGCTTTGTATTTACTGATAAACCTAACTTCATGTCCAGAGGAAGCTGTTACCAATCCAAATCATAGGTGAGGAAGCTATAAAAGCTCTCTTTTAAACAGCCTTAATGTAGCATTTAAACAAGAGAAGTTACAACGGGTTATTAGTAATACACCTCAGCCTATGTGTGTGGCATTTAGACGTTGATGATATATGCCATTATTGATGATATATGCCATTATTGATGATATATGCCATTACCAGAGTGATGAAGAAGTACATGGCCCTGGACGTGTACATCCTCACAGGGTCTCCGTCACGGGTCTGTGACATCTCTGCTTTTCACCTCTAGCTTTTGAATTGAAAAATCATGCAGAAAGTCTGTGCCATGGCAAAGGAGGGAACTAGAATTTCCTCATCCCAGGCCAGGATCTCAGGACATCAAAGAGACAAGAAAGTTCTGATTTTATTCCCTTCTGCACGGATTCACAAAGCTGGTGAACCATGGGAGCAGTCTGTGCTGTGACATCCATGCCATTGTCACCATGGCAGTCAAAGGACACAAACAAGGCAAAGTGTTTATTAAACTGCTTGAGATGAGGGTGAAAAAAAACAGCAGCAAAAAGTTTTTAGGCACACAATCCCTTCTCCAGATTTTCCCCCCCCTTCCTGTTATCTCTCCCCAAGATCCTTTCTATAAATTACTGCTGTCTTAAACCATAACTCTACATTTCTTCCCTAGGTGCAGATTCAATGTGGAACACCTCCTGGACAGTAAGATAAACTAAAAAAAAAACATAGTGACCTAATTTCAAATCCTGCTAAAACTGTTGCTTCAGTTGGAAAGTTTACTCTGAATCATGTTTTCAGAGAAATTATTTTATCTAAACAAGACATTTTATTTCAGGTGATGGTAATGGAAATCCATCACAGATTTAACTACCACAAGCAGATCTAGATAATATTATCCAAGGACCTTTTTCCAGAAAGTCCTTTTACAGGAGCAATTGCCATGTCCTATTAAGAAATAATCTGATTATGAAATTGTGAAAGCTCTTCTCCTATTAAAAGCCTGAATTTTTTCACTTACATACTGAAAAATCTGCTTTCTAAACCTTTTTTTTTTTACTACTGCCTTGTGGCTGCAGTCAATCATTACCTTCTGGTTTTCCATGCTTTGTTTCCCATGTGCTCTTTTGATTAATCACACTTCAGTAAACTATACTGGCACTGTTATTATGCTGCGCCTAATCTTTATCTTGCTGGCAGGAAAACAGAGCTGGGAAGTGCCAGCTTCCCCCAAAAGCAGGAAAATAATAACAAATTATAAACTGATATTACAACACATGCTCTGGCTGGTGGTGCTGCCTGCTGCGTGTAACAGGGAATAGCAGTGACCCAGGCGAGGCCAAGGCAGGCGATGGAGCGTGGCCACGGCAGGGTGCCTTCTGCAGCTCTGCTGCTGCGAGGCTCTGTGCTCAGACTGGCCCTTCATCCTTTGCAAGGGATTTTTTTGACCAAAATGACAACCCTGTATTCCATAAATGTCTTAATTGGTATTGTGTAAGATGCAAGAGATCCAGCAAAATTAATACAAGAAACAGGAATGATCTTCCCCTCTGTTCAGATAAGAGACTGCCTGTCTAATTTTATCAGGATGAAGTTTTGTAGTGTATAATCTTCAGTTTGTTCATTCTCTACCCCAAGCTGGGTAGAAAGTCTCAACTTCAGATTGTTTGAACTATAGGCTTGGGTCAATTGAAGTGGAGCATCTTGCTGTAGCCTACTGCGTGGCTTTCATACCTCCAACCGTACTGCACTCATCTCCCCTCAAGCAAGCAGGCTGAAGCTCAGTGTGAAGCATATGGGATGACAAGCAGGACCTCCTATCACCCTGACTCCTTTGCCTGGTGTGAGGCTCACGGGGAGCTCTCATGTGCATGCCAGACTCAGTTCTGAAACACTCACCTTTGAGCTTCCCACCACGACCTCCCCAGGTCTGTGTTTGGTGAGAGTGACGGGAGCTGCTGGTGGTCCTGGCTGTGGATACAGGCAGTATGCAGCAGCTCTCTGTGACACGCCATACTGACACATGTCCACAGAAACACAGAACTTTAGAAGCACCTGTCACCCCCTGCCTGTCTGCTTTCTTGGTGGCTGCCCTCCATTGCTGGGCTGCTTGGAGCGGATAACTCATGGCAGCATGAGATAAACGTGCCGCGGGCTGTGGGACCCGGCAGCCATCAGCCGAAAGACAGGCAGGAGTCACCTCACCCCAAGCATTGCAGGGATTCCCTCACAACACCTCAGCACGGCAATAACCCAGAAGTAGTGTCCTCTGCTTACTCATTCCTGTCATGGTGTATTCACAGGTACTTCAGGGCTTTTGAAAATCAGTTGTATTTAAATCTTTTGTATCTACTTTCTATTACAGTTTCCTAATCCTGCTTTAGGTGTAAAAATATGAATGGTTAAAAGTAATTTAATAAATTCTGATTCTTGTCTAGGCATACAGTTTGAAGGGGATTTTTCTGCCATGTCATCTGTTATGTCATCAGAAATTTGCCTCCCACAGTAGCATCTCTGCTCCAGGACAGCTACTGCCTTCTATTAACTGGTGGCTTATGGTAAGGGCAGAAAGTCTAGTTAAGGATGCTCACAAGATGATCATGAGTTTGGAGGCAATCTTTCCTCCAGAGTCTAAGGTGTACAAGATCAAGGACAGGAAACTAAATAATACTATTCTGACTTCACAGGTGGGCAGCCAAGGAACAGAGTACTGAACAGTTGTATTTCTGATGTGTTTAAGCGATTGGAAGGAGCTTGACACCTAAATATTTTTACAAATCAGACAAATGAGAATGCATCCTCTAGAGTTCTGGTCCTAGAGGGGTTTAAAAGCCTGAAGTGCTGTATTCCACCAAAGTGAATAGTTCCTCTGAGTATACCTAACATCCTGAGTCCCTCTGCAGGGTCAGTCCTTAAGTGCATATTGTTCCCGAACTACCAAATTGATTTTGAAAAGCAGCAGGGAGCTCTCTCTTAGCTGAAAAAGTCATGCACATCAACGGTAGCTAAAAAATATCTCTCTAACATACCCAGCATTTCTTCCCTTAAAGAGTTATACACAGGAAAAAAAAAAAAAAAAAAGAAAAAAAAAAGAAATCTCCATCTCTCTTTTTTGTTTCCAGTTTCAACCACAGGCACAGAAATACCCCACTGCAAAAGCTGGGCATAGGGGCAAGCAGGTTTTACATATTTATATTGAATTATTAGTTCTCTATTGTTTTGTTGGTGGCTACTGCTATTGGGCATCCTTGGGTTTTGACGGTCACATCAAAGGAGCTGCTCTGGCGTGAGAACCGGTCAAAGTGAGCCAGATAATTCATGGATTTATTACTGAGGTCGGTTCCCATGATTGTCAGTGGGCAGCAGCCACTGCTGTGTCGTAATCCTCATTCTCTTGGTAAGGCACATACTGCCTTAAAAAGGTTTAATGATCCAATAGTGATTTACTAATGGGAATCTTTCTTGTGGGTTTAAGCAGGCCTTGAAGGAGGACAGGGCGGCACATGAGGGTCAGCTTTCAGCAGTATCAAGAAACGGTTTTATTTGTTTTCTTTTGAGATTCTCATTTGTAGAATTTTACCCACAAACTGCAATAATAAATTGAAGGGACGAAGTTATTGTAGCTGGGCAGGTATTGCACCCGTCGTAGCAGAGGGAGGGAAGGGAGCAGACACTGGTAATGGCAGGACACGAGTGAAGACCTGAGATAATTACCAAAAACCTCACACTTTGGCCTTTGTGATCGACAAAAGGAAGAGAGTGAAGAGAGAGAAACCGGGGCAGCCTGACGAAACCTCAGTCCTTTGCTGTGGAGCAAAGGCAACCCATTTGCCTTTCCTTTCTGTCAGGAAGGGAGGGAGGGGGCTGCCCAGTGGGATGGCTGCCCAAAAAGACGGCAGGGGAGGGAAAAGGCGAGGAAGCAGCTTTGCCTACCCAGAGGAAAGGAGATGTTCCTCGTGCCCAAGGAGCTGGTGTGCCCTGCCATCACTCCCCCTTGTCACCCCGGTGCCTCTTCAGGAAAACAAACCCAAGAAAAACCCAAACAAAATATACTCCCTTCTTCTCCACCAAAATACATTTAGAAAGCAACAGAGGGAGAGGGGGTGGGGAGAGAAACAATGTTATTTTATTTTAAGGCTTTTGTATTAAACACAAGTGTTTGGGCTGGGAACTGTCATTAAAAAACTATTTGAACTATCCACACACAACAGACCTCCTATTGTTATTCTAATTGCAAAAGTGTACCTTAAATACATAACACTCTGTTTTAAATTCCCCAAAGGAGAGTCCTTCTCCTAAGGAAAAATTAAATTAATTGGCTCTCTGATATACCAAAAAAAAAAAAACCCCAACAAAAAAACCCCATCATTCAGAGTTAAATCAAAACTAAGAAGTGTAGGCCTTTGAGTAATCGTAATTTTGTTTCCTTAGGTTTATGGATAGTCTTGTATTAATAGATTAGATTTTCACCAACCACACAGTAATACACAATACTCTTTATGGGTATTCTGTAAAGCACGTTTCTTTACATCTTCCAGTAATACACTTGTTTCCTGGAGCAGTGTGCTTATCCCATAGAAGGAGGTCTTGCAGTGTAACATACGTGAAGATGTGGGCAGAGTAAGAAATTTCCCAGCTGTTAGGTGACAATTTCCATGTTGCAGCAAGATACTATTTTTTTTTTTTTTTTTCATCCTGAAGACTTCCCCTTGCAAAAGAGAGAAATGCTGAATGTGGGCTGTGTGGAAAGCAAAATTAAGTCAACACCTCGGAAAGACTTTGCCATGGAGTAAGTAATAGCAGTGTTCAGATAAGCACTGCCTAAAACATCTAGCTTTGCTTCAATGCAGTATCAGCAGCTGTAGCTGAAAGAAAGGAGCCTGCCTCTCCAGACCATGAAAGTGATTCAACCAGATACATTTCCCTTTATTACCCACATTCATTTCCTTTCGTTTCTGATTTTTTTTTAATTTCTAATTCGTGTGTCCCAGCTTTGCACTGCCACCACGAGTGCAGAAAAAGATCCCTTTAAAAAACAAATCACATTGACATCATTTTATAATCACTGCCACTGCTGCAACCAGACCACGAAGAGAAATTCTGAAGTTAGTGTTGAATGAGGCGTTGACCGGTCTTAGTTTTACAGGATCAATAGCTGATAACAACACATTATCGTCACATTTCTTTGATGCTGTTGTATTGTTTCTTCAGGTGAAAAGGAAGCTGATTCTTTGGAAAAAAAAAATTAAAAATCACATAACAATATTTGAAGCTTAATAGCTTCAAATCCTATGTCTTCACAAATTATGCAAGGTAAAGAAGGAGAAATTCTGTTGCCTGGCCGTACGTATTGAGTGACACTTAAGCAACCTTGGGTTTCCCAGGCATCTGCACAGGGCTAGCAGAGGTGACACAGGACACAAAGGAGATCTGCACCTTCCAGAGTGATAATTGGAACCCAGCTTAGGACATGACAAATATTTAGGCAACCGAATGCAGACTGAGTGATTGTATTTACACATTACTAATAACTACAAATTCCAGTAAGTAGCAATTACTAGAGAAAACAAAACAAAACAAAACAAAAACAAACAACAAATCAAAACCAAACAAGTAACCCAACAACACAAATCAAAACCAAACCATGTCTTTTCAATATAATTATATTCAAATTTTAGTTTCACTTGTAAATAAGGAAAGATTTAGTTTACCCTCAAGTTGAGATCCCAACAATTCTAGCACCTGCTTGGTGTTCCTCTGCTTAACATTGCTGGTTGTGGTCAGGTGTGTTGCTGCAGTCATGCCTTTTGAGACTTTTACGCATTAGCTTCCAAAACACAAGTCTTTGCTGTGTAAAAATGGTGAAGTAGAAGGACGGAACACAAGTAAACTTTTCAGTGTTGAGCAAAATTATGCTCAGGATCAAGCAATAGCCTCACACATATGAGGCTGGGCACATGAAGCTTGCAAACAGAGCTATACCAATTTCTTAATCTTTTCTCAAAGTTGGACAAAACTACCTGTGACTAGTAAATCACTCAGGTCCTCATTTGTGTGATCTCAGGTGATGTGTGCCTATAGAAGCAGATGACATGGTCTAGCTGATGTCAGGGTGTTGGGGCATAGGCTGGACTTGATGGTCTTGGAGGTCTATTCCAGCCTCAGAAATTCTGTGATTCTATGATTAATGAGACTGGTAACTACAGAGCTGGTAACAGTCCACTTCACACTTCAGCAGTATTTTCTGATGTAGTATCTTCTGATGAAAAGATGCTTGTGACCTTTTTCTATTATGAAGAAACTTCTCATTTACAATAGCCCTATGAATTTGCCAATATCCATCTCCCGGGCTTCTGTAAATGCCCTTTATTTAACTCAAGACATCCCGATTGAAGTATCATCTTTCAGAATAGCTGCAAACAAACATTTTGGAGGCTCACACTAAGGAGCCAGCAGCATGAACTGGCACCTCCTGGCAGTTGTTCAGGCAGATGCAGTCACAGCCAGGATATGATTATTCTGCTTTGAATATATGCATTCAACCCTCAGCCATGGTAGCCAGTTTTTCTTCTGGGGCAATACCTAATGCTAGATTTCCTTCTCTTGCAATGAGAGCAAAGGGAGGACAGGCAGCACAGCCTCCCAATTGCCCATCTTTTCTCTAGGGTAAAAATCTTCTCTTGGTTCTGTATGACACAGTGCCACAGCTACAGCAGCCTAAGTGCTTTTTATTTGCACTATTGAGGGATAAGGTTTCAAGCCTGCTAATGCTGAGTGACAGAATGGTTTTTGGTTTTTTTTGTTTTCCTCTTAAGAAAAACATTCTAGGGAATTGCATAACCTCCTTTGATCCTCTTGATAACTGGAATTTAAGGTTGCAAACCTACCTATTGAAAAGTTAATCAAAGCCAACTGCTTACTGTTAAGCAAGCAGCTTGATTTGCCCTCTCGTGCTATGATCTTGTTCTAAATTATATGAATTGCAAACTTTCTTCTTCTCCAGGTCCATTCATCTTTGAATGCAGAATAAGGATAGAAAAGGACTGAAGTAAGGCTGCATGTGCACAGCCTTGAGTCCTACCTTTTGGACCTTGGTTATGCCAAGGAAACAGTTTTCTCTTGTGCTGTTGCATACACTCCTTCAGCTCTGACCTGTTAGCACAACCAAAGCCATCAGAAGCTATTACCCTCTGATGTTTTTCCAACAGCACAAGTGAAATATGCTGCTTCTACATTAT
This sequence comes from Megaceryle maxima, assembly GCA_024605025.1. Taxonomy (NCBI): domain Eukaryota; kingdom Metazoa; phylum Chordata; class Aves; order Coraciiformes; family Cerylidae; genus Megaceryle; species Megaceryle maxima. The sequence continues at coordinate 11,474 of JANHGN010001289.1, read as the reverse complement.
TTTTTCACTTTGGAAAATCTTCAGCCACTCTCACAGAGGTAACATTCCCAATAGAGGCAACATTCCCAACAGAGGCTCAGGATTAAACAGTCATGAAGGCTGAGCTCCTGACTCATGTGCTGGTCCATTTAGGTGATTTAGACTGAAAAAAATACCCCAACCCCCCCCTCCAAAAAGAAACCCCAAAACAAACAAACAAAAAACAACAACAAAAAGGAAAACACAACAAAGCAAAAGAAGAAAAGAGAGAAGACATCATCAATTTAGCATACCTGAATTTGGCCTGTTTTGTGAAAATGCCAGTGGGATAAGCCCAAACACACAGGCTGCACAAATCCATCCGTGATGCATTGTTTCAGGATGCTAAACCAACTATGCTTTCATCTAATTAGTCTCTTAGAAATACTTTTTTTCAAATTCCCTTTTTTAAAAAAAAAAAAAACAAAAAAAACAGGGCAAAATGTCACAATTGGGGCAACAAATGATAACACTTTGGGACACATCAATTAGATTGAAGCCCTTAGCTAGAACCAAGCCTGTGGCTGCCCATTTTTAACATTATATGATGCATGGGAGACCCCCTACCAGGCTTTTAGAGGGCAAGTTAATAGTTAACAGCTTAAAGTCAAGTAGGGTTGCAACCTGCTCTTTTTCATGTAAATAAAGCCCGCTTTTTATCTACTTGCTAGTTCACTAATGCAATCTTTATTCTTGAAACTGTTCATACAGAAACAGCACCTGAACCAGATGCTGCTAAACTTGCAAGTACAGCACTGCAGCATTTGTGTCCCGAAACAAAAAATGTCTAATTCCCTCAAAAACAACGACACTTCAAAGAAGATCAAGCATGATTTAGAGCGCAGGGCTACAGAGACTTTCTCCACATCTTTTGTCTGTTTTCTCCGTGGGATAGCATGCTGTTCAGGAAAATCACAATTCCTCCTTGCCTGGTGCAGGTAGGGATGGGTTACATGTTTAACTTTTGGGAGAAGGGGATGATGGGGAGTGAGACACTCTGGAAATATGTATTTCTGCATATTTCCCAGGAAACCTCCCCATGCCGGTAGGTTCACGCTGTTTCTGAAAGCCCTTGCAGCTCTCTCAAGATGCCTCCAGCAAAACAAGGCTGCATTTTGGTGGTGAAGTCGCTGCCTGGCTATAGGGTGGTTATCCCATTTCTGTGTCTTGGTCTTGTCAGCTGTTAGCTGGGCATAATAACCTTTTAGTGTCTTTTAGATGCAAAGACTTTGAGCTTTTCGTTACAGACAGAGCTTTACACACCTTTTACAGACAGCCTTTGGAGACCTAAGATGAAATAATGACAAACCCTTGCCTCAGTGAGAAATGATAAATTAGAAGACCAGAACTGGAGGGAAAACCACCTTCTTACAAAACAGATATTTAATGATGTCAGTGGGTTAAAAATACCCCCCTTGTAAACACAGGACCTTAGTGAGGATCTGAAGGAAAGCTGAACCTAGAAACCCAACGATTTTTGGACAGATGGGTTTGTATCATTAATGCAGAACCAGTTTACAAGCCTGAAAACCAATTCTGCTTTAATTACTGCCTTTTCCTGCCTATTTTGGAGCACATTGTACAGGACGAGCTTCCTGGCTGAGCAAGGGGAGCAGAAGACAGAGCTGCTGATGCCAACAGGCTCGTTACCAGTGACAGAAACTAACTTGGAGTCGATGAATATTCTTCAAGAACAAACAAGAACTGCAACAAATCATCCATAAAACGCAGTCAAAAAGGACTTCGTTTAATTAGTGATATGTAAAGACTTTTGCATAGAAAAAAAGGTTAACAAAGTAATGCATAATAGACTGACTAGGTACAGTATTTTTAAAACAAATATTTTAAAGTATATTTTGCATAATGTTTAACATTCTCAATGCTTATTGCTTTCTCCACACAGCAGAGAAATCAAGTGCATAATAATACATGCTGTGTTTTATTTTTATTTTTACATAAAATCTCTAGTTCTTGACTGGATGTATTAAAATACTTAGGTTATTTTAAGTCACTGTAATAAAAAATGAAAGCAAACCATTTTATGCAGCACTAGTTTTCTGGGTATTAACAAAATAATTTACTCCCATCCCCTTTAATACATTCATTTTGGTTTGGAATCAAACCCACATTACAATGTTGGCGTGTTAATAGCCAATTTCAAAATTGCCCCTACCGTAACTTCATTCATACCCAGAGTGATTGTTCTCCCAGCAGCTGATAGTGAAACGAAGAGGGATCTTGTACAGAATTGGCTAAAAGTAAATGTCCAAATACAGCTAAATAAGTTAATTTGAACTCTTACAACACTGAGTATCTTGTATTGGCATGAATCAACCATATCCAAGTGCGCACACTTTAATTAGGTGGTTACTTCTGGGTGCTTGACTGTGCAGATATGAGCTAGCACCATATTTAAGCCATAAAAGAGGGTGCCTCAAGGCTCACAGGCAGTGCTGAAACCTTCATTAATCCCAGCACTGATAAGAAAATTGCTTTTACCAGTGCTCTGCAGAGATGTCACAATTTGGCAAGTCTGTACAAAGAAAGGGAACTAAGGAAGTGAGAACTAGGCCTGTCAAATTGAACATTTTTCCTCGGCAATCTTTTGGCTAAAAAAGTCTTTCCCCTTCAAAAGCATGCTCTTCCCTGGAAAGCTATCCCAGTTCTGAAGTTGAATGCAGGATTTCACCTCTCTCCCATACTATTTCCATACCTGTGCAATGTTATTTGTTTTAGCAGAACACACACATATATATATTTATTTTTATTTATTATTTTTTTCAATGTCAGGCACTTACGAAACTCACACTCTTTTTCTAGCCTAGGAAGGCTCAGCAGGTGCAATCCCTCACTTCTCTGCCAAACAAGGATGCATAGCTGGAGAATTATTAGTTCTAATGTCTACGTATTTCTACGTATTTCCCAGGAAACCTCTACAGGCCGATAGGGTCACGCTGTTTCTGAAAGCCGTTGCAGCTCCCTCAAGATGCCTCCAGCAAAACAAACTGAGAAGAAGAAGAAGATACCACCCTGTGTCCTCTCTGACACCTGACACGAGGAGGACAGCTGTGCCATTCCTTGGCAGGCTTACCGGCACCTCTGAGGCCCTTTGGGTGAAGGCAGCCACTTGGCCAGGTTGAGCGGGAAGGACGTGGGTGTGGGGGGCCGTGGGCACGTGGGGGTGTGAGTGCACGCGCGCATGTGCTGAGGGAGAGGAGGGAGCCGGACCGGGAAGGGAGAAGAGGGATTCAAAAAGCTCCAACTTCAGTCCCCCAAGGTCGGTAGGGTTTAGTGCTGCCCCCACTGCCAGCCTGCTGAGGGCCGGCGGTGGCCGATACAGCCAAGGGAGGGGTGATGGCCGTCGCCGCAGCCACAGCGGCAGCGGCTGCGCTGGGGGGAAGCATGGGGAAGGCACCGGTGAAGGAAAGGGGGAAGCTCTGGGCAGCGGCCGTAGCCGCTGCCGCTGCAGCGTGAACGGTAGCCGAGAGGGACAAGAGGGAGGTAGAGAGGGGAGGGACACAAGGAGCAACGCTGCCAGCGGAGGGGACTCTGAGGGCAGCGTCGGCATGGGCGAAGGTGGCGGTGAGCAGGGCGGAGCCATGGGGGGGCACATCCGAGGAGAGTCTGCATGGGGCGGCATCAGAGGCGTGGAGTCCATTCGGCTGCAGCAAAGCGGCTGGGAGGTGGTGAAAGGCGGCTGCCCAGTGGTGAGGGTGCAAGGGGTGGTGGTGGTGGGCCATGGAGGAGGTCATGGCAGCAGCTTCCCTCTGTGACGCGCAGGTGCTCAGGTGAGACACAAGTCTAACACGCAGGGGGTCGGATGTGTCGAGACCTTCCACCGAAGTCAGGTACCTTGCGACTTCTGTCAAGCACTCCCGGAAGCCAATGCTCATGAAATCCATGGCCAGGGCATGAGCATCAAAATAACCTAAAAGGAAAGGGCAAAAAGATGTGTTGAGTGTTGAGCCAGACCAGTTTCCCAGCTGACGTTAGGTGACAGAGCTAACCTGGTCCCCACCCAGCCACTGGATCTCTCCCATTTACGGGTTAAGATTTGCAACATGAGAAGTTTGTTCTCTGAACTGTAAATGGTGTGTGTGACCATCCCTGTAATGCAATAGGTTGCAGGGGTTTTTTTGCAGACAATATACAAATGAAAAGAATTAAGTCTGTAAGTACTCTTGATATTTAAAAAGATATATGATGCCTCTCCTGAAATTCCTCAGCAAGCTGCTGCAGTGCAGGATCGATCCTGCACATGTGTGTGAACGAGACATTTATCCACGCGAAGAAACAGGCTGGAGATCAGAGAACTTGCATGTACTACCCTGCCTTTTCTTCCCTACATTGGCATTCATTGTAACGCTCTCAAACTATTTCTCGACATTGTGAGATAGTTGTTGTAACTGCTGCTGGGATCCCATCTACTTCACAGAGTCATTAAGACAATATGACATACGGTGTTACTTAACTACAAACTAAAAACATCTTGTCATGACTCTGCACACACACAATAAAAAGCTTTACTGAGAAAACGTTTTATGTAATGCCATTGCTAATTTGGAGATGGAATACTGACAGTCATATGGCCCATGAGGTATTTCAACAAACAGCAACTGGAGCTCCTCAGGCTTGGGATACAAAAGCATTTGGAAAAAAAAAAAAAGTCTTATTAAATGCACATGAAAAGATACTCCCTTTCTAAAAGGGCCTAGCATCAAATCCAGTGCTTAAGTTGCAGCTCATCAGCTACAAAAACCTATTCCAGTTTGGGAAATTTTCCTATTTTAAAGTAGTTTCCTTGGGGGAATTCTGTCCTATCCATCCCCAAGCCGGTATGGTGTTTTTTTGTCTTGCTTTTAGTAAAAATTCTTAGGTATGTGTGATTGATGTACGTTAGTATATAAAGATCAAGTGCCCTCGCTATGGAGGAATGTGGCAGCAATACTTGCATTAGGCCTTGCACTCTCTGGCATGAACTAATCTGTCTTTCTGAAAAATGCTAGCACCTTAGATAGCTGTTTTCATTTTTATCAGCTTTCAAGCAAGAAAAGAGCCTTTCCTTCGTTGCACATCTGTATTATAGAATTAACTTGGGCACATTTATAGACATCACCCCAAATCCCCTCCCTGCTATATACCCCTTCCTGACAGATTATGACAGCAATTTTGATGCAGGCCACCTTGTTCATCTGAGGCCATACAAAACCCAAGAGAAATGCCAGCTCATCCAGCAGATCAGCGAGCACATGAGGGGTCAAAGACTCATCTCAGCAAGCACTGACTCCTCATAGCTTTTTTCCTGCCAGGTCCACTGTGACCAAGCAAAGTCCTGAGAAAAACACTGCAGGCAGGCCAGCAGTGGAGAGCTGGCAAGGTACCTGCTGGGGTGCCAGCCAGCCTGGCATGGAGACCGCCTCCGCGCCAGAGGCTCCAGGACCTCCGGCAGCTTCATAGGGGCTGACGCGCAGCCAAAGCCGCCTCACGGCTCTGGCCATGAGTCAGCCAGCCTGGGAGTCCTGAGAGCGCGCAGCTCAGGCCAGGGCTTCCAGGCCTCCCTCCCTCCAGACTGGAGGAGACGTGAGGGATGTGGTTGTCACCAGCTTCCCCTGAGTCTGAGCTGCTGGCTCTGTGACGAGCTGTCCCAAAGCCCTGGTGATCCTGGCTCCCCCTCAGTCTCCTGTGGTGGCTGAGACATGAAAACAGGGGGGAGATGAGAGCTGGCACTCTTGGGCACAATTATGTTTTGATTTTGATGGTTATCTTTTCCAGGTTTCCCCTCTGCTGTCTTTCCCTTTCAGAGAGAGACTTAAAAGTGTTGTTTCTTGTTTCTTTCCAAAACTCCAAGAACATCCTCCACCACCACCCACATACGTGCATGCCAGCGTTTTGTAGCGAATAGGAAGTCTCAGTATAACTTCAACTATCCTGGTAATTTACCTGCTCTGCATAGAGGACACTGTCTAAGTCATTTGAGCTACAGTAACCCGTGTTGCTGACCCAGGTGTCAGTCACCCAAGCTAAATTTGCAGTGAAGCTGCAATAAAACCACACAAAGGTCCCAGCAAACGACTCACTGTTGACAAATTACTCCTCCCCTGTGCTTGCTTACACAGTCAGCAAAAAGCCCTGGCCCCAGGCCAAAATAACAACTCAACAGGAACAGGAGACCATTGCCCACACCTGCATCAGAGTGGCAGAAACATGGAGCCCACACAGGGCCTCAGAGGCAGCAGCCTGCCTGCCTGGGCAGCCCAGAAAAGCAGAGAAGGGACAGGAGTCACTTTGGGTTTTCTTCTGTTGTGCCCACCTTGGTTTCAGTACTCTGAGCAGTGGCCAACTGCACCCTGGCTTGCCTAGCCCTGGGCAATGCCCATTGTGGGTGTTCTCCAATTCTGTGTGAGGAGGAAGAGGATGAGCTCTCCCCAGCCCTCGGTGCTGGGGAGCATAATGGTATCAGGACCCATTTCTCCCTGCTGCGATAACAGATTTTGTTCATAGGAGAAATGATGGAACTCTTTTTTTGGTTTGGTTTGTTTTTTTTTTCCCCGGGTTTCAGACTCAGAGGATGAGTTACAAAGTGGGAATAACTATACTTGCAAATAAAACAAACATCCTCTTTAAAAACACCCTAAGAAATGATATTTAAAGTTGTCACTTAGGTTGCAGAGTAAAACATTAGGTAAGCAGGAAATGCAGGCTTAAACTTTGCCAGGTACTGACTTGCAAACCTCTTTTTCTTCAAGTTTCTTAATCCATGCAATGAGATGACACTTATCTCTGGGTCAGAAAGAGAAGTTAAAGTTGTAATATTTGTGAAGCGATTGGGCGTTATATTAATGTGCCAATCAGGAAGGTGGTTGTGGGTATAAGCCTGCATCACCTTTCCCTGCAACCCCAATGCTTTGTCCTTGCCCGTACCTCCCTCTGGCAGCCACAGGCACACCAGTGTCAGCTGGGGCTGGGACAGGCATGGCAGCGGTGGCAGACCAAGGAAAGGACGGCAGGATCTGGTACTGCCAACAAAACCTGGCTTGTCCTGCTGCAGTCAGAGGCCAGGGCCCTGCCGACACTTCTCTCCACACAGCAGCTCCCATTCCAGCCACTTTGTCCCCTGACCCACTAGCTGGGCCGGCCTCACCTGACCCAGTTAATAAAATAGCCACCCACATACTTTTTTTGGGTGGGGAGGCAGAGGAAGGAGGGTTCCTCCTAAATTAGGCCTCTGGTTGGGTTCACCTCCTGGCCCTCCCACCATCAGTGCAGACATCAGAGGGGTGGGAGCTGCTGCAGCTTTTCAGAGGAATGATGTGCAGCATGAAGCAGAGGTCAGGTTGGGATAGCTGAGCTGCCTGTCATGTGTGGAGGATGAAGCGAAACAACCACCACTTCCCTCAGCAGCTGAGTGTTGTTTGCCCCGTGCACTGAGACAGAGCTCATGGAAAACCAGCACGTAACCACACAATTAAAGAGAGACCACCGTGTGCACGCACATTGGATCTTAATTCAAATCACATAAGCATGATCAGCTCTGTCATTTTGTAATTTTCAAGGGCATTGCTTTACCAGCTAACAACTGTTTTTTAAAGGATGTTTTCAGATACAAAAAAAACTTTTTTTTTTTTTTTAATTTGGCACATTTTCTAAGGAATCAAGAGGCGTTTCTGTTATATGAAGAGCATTCCTTAGAGAACCTTTCACCTCTTACAGAACCTTTCACCACTTATAGAACAATCTACCCATAAATTTTAAGCTTAAATGGACTCCTAGCACCTAAAAAATACACTTCTTAACACTAGAAAATACTTAGGTCAGCTTAGTTTTAATTTTCACAAATAACAGAATATCAGCCTTCAAGACACTCTCCTACAGCCATCTGCTGTTAAGCATGCACTGATTATACGTTGAGATCTATAATCACTGTAAGGTACAAAGAAGAGCAGTAATTCAGTCACGGGCTAAAAACTTTTTGAATCTGATCAAAAAAGGAAAAGAGAGAGCAGCAGCTGACTCTTTTCCAGCCTTTACCTATATGTCAGAATGGTGCAATGAAAAAATCAGCTGTTTTCCATTGCATCAATTTGAACCATGACCATCGTGGATGGTACGGGACATGGGACCATGATTACAGGAGGCCAGCAAGTTTTTCACTGCAAGTAAGTTCCAAAATCATGACTACACAGAATAGCTCGTGGGTGGCTGAAATCATTTGGCCTCCAGCCTCGGGTCTGTCAGCTTGCACAAGCGAGGTACGCTCGACTCCCAGCGGTTGGCTGATCTAGTGGGTCAGCCAGTGCAGCCCCTGCGTCACGCCAGCACCCACTCCCAGGGAGCTACCCAGACCTCTGACACACTGCTAGCTGTCTGCCTGTCTGCTTTATCAGATACCTGGAGCTGCATAGAGCAAGACTGGGGTTTGTTCTGGTGAATGAAATGGTCTAACCTGGCATTTAAAAGTCTTTCCAGAACAAAGAAAATATATAAACAATAATAAAAGTTCCTCTCCATCCACTTCCTTCGGTATAGCTGCTAGATAATTAGGTTTAGCATTGGTTTTGTGCTACACAATTGTTGCCACAAACCTCCTGTTTATGTTTGGTGTTTGTGTATTTGTTTTGTCTCCCTGTGCAGATTTCAGTGCTCTTTGGAAACCCCAAACAAATCTCTGACTGGGCTGCCTGTGAATGAAGCCTTTACTCCCACAGTGTTATGAAAGCAAACACAAGCCCAGGGTCAAGTGCTTCTTTTGTCCCAGTAGTTCTTTCCCACGAGTTCAATCCTGCCATTAGCATTGATTTCCACTCCTTTAATCTGGAAACGCCTATCACAGCTCCTCAAAGCACTTTTTTTTTTTTTTTTTTTCCTGAGATTTCCCGAAATATTAGAAAAGAAAGTCTCATCTCCTTACCTTTACCTCCCGTCGCTTGCAGCATCTTCAGATGATCCACTGTCATTTGCAGTATTTCCGCTTTTTCTAATTTGGCAGATCCCTTTGAGATAAGAGACTTGCATAAATAAAGGCTTACAAGTACTAGAAACTTTAATTTGATATACTTTCCACTGAGCTCTGTCTTATGGTTTCAATTTCCCCTATCATTAGGGACATTCTCAGCTTAATTCTTTCGTGAGCATCTGCCTCCCAGACTTTGTCTAGGAACTAATGCTGTCTCCTCTCTAGCGATACGAGCAGCAGCAGCAGCAGCAGCACAATCTTGCTCAGCATAGCTCTGGAAACAGTGCAGTGATGGCCTTGAAAATAGTATAGAGATGACATATTTATGAAATGAGAGAAATACGTAACTTTCTGGACTTTCTTTTTAACAACACACAGAAACAGAGAGCTGGCAGGACAGGTTTGCATAGTTATGCATGAAGATCTTGCCGAAACTTTTTTTTTTCTCTTTTTGCTTTTACCAGTAGGTGTCCCTGTGGACACACACCCAGAAGTATCCCTCTTCCTTAATCACTTGTTAATTTTCGACATGTCACTTGGCTGTTGAATATTCTATTCTCCTTCTACACCGAAAAAAACAACGGCACAGTCCCCAGCATTTTAAGTTAGTGAGAGGCCTAGTTTGCAGCGACAGGAAGCTAAATACTGTGAAGAAGAAAAGAGTTTAGCTCCTCTGTCAGTAAAAATATTTTCTGTTACTGAGAGCGGCTCACAGAGCTACAATAGGTGCTGGAAAAATTATACACTACAACTCAAAAGGTAGGATTAATATATTAATCTATAAATAAAACTATTCTGTGTGGTAGCATTCCCTTCAATATCTGGAACACACCCAGACAACGGAATTTTATCACTCAAATGTTATTCCGGCGCAAGAGATCATCCCCTGGCATCAGTTAAGACCAGGGCCGCACAAGCTGCAGCCACCGGCGGATCGCATCTTGCAATCCAAATTTTTTTCCTAGTTATTATCCCAGGCTGCCTCGCTGCTGTCAGTCGTCCTGCAGCCTCAGCCGGCTTCGCCCAGGTTGCACGTGTGCAACTTAGGTAAGGCTCACACCCTCCCTCCTCTGCAGCCCAGCTTCGCCAGTGCTGAGCTGTGAGAGGGGCTCTGGAGAGTAGAGCTGTGATTTGGGGAGCGAGAGGGAAGGAGGCAGAAGAGAAACTAAACCTCTAACTTGGAAACTTCAGTGAGCTGAATGTCAAGGAGCTGGAAAAGGACCGATGACTTTGTCCTTGGCATACTGCAGGAAAAATGGTAGGGCTTTCTGAACAAGACACAGCGCACGCTCGTTTTTACCTCAGTACGGCTTTTTCGATACGCTTTCGGCACTTTCCTCGTACAAAGGTTGGTGTGCGTGTGAATTTTTGGTCAGAATTCCTCATTTTACATGTAACTACATCCTGTAGTTTTTTTGAGGCTTCATCTTTTCCACACAGAGTACAAGCCGTCTCAGTGAGAGTGACTAATAGCTAAAAACTGCATGGCGCTGGGTAATTTCCAACGGCTCTGTAGGACTTGTTTTATAATGTTTGTGGTTTTCAAGAAGTAAACAATAAAATGGGACAAACAACTGTTGTCTCTTGCCCCTGTTTATCCAGCTGAAAATACCTCTGTCAATCCATTTTACCAGAACCTAGAGGAGGGCACAGTTAAAACTACTAGTTAGTAAAACCACATTTCAGGAGGCACAAGTGATGCTCTTACCATGATTACAGTATCTAAAATTTCTTTTTTAGCTCTTGTTCAGACCAGGGATGTAACAGGCCTAATATGATGCGGTGCTTGCCGCACAGTTGCCACTGACACTCAGCACTTCACAATTCTGTTCTCGATTTTACTTTCTGGGTTTTATTTTACTGTTAGAAGGAAGTCAGGTTCTTTATTTTCAGTTGTTTCACTTTTATTGAAACCTAGTGTCAATTGCACATACCCATAGATCTTCAGATAACTCCAGCAAAACAGGAACAAGGCTAAATATTGAATCAAAGCCCAAAACAATAAAAAACCAAAATATGGAAAGTAAATAAAAAATTTTAATGGCATAACCAAAATGCCCTTTTTTACAGGATGGATTGTATTCTAAGCTTTTGAAATGCAATTTCATAACCAAGGAACTGATCCAAAATTACCTGAACCAAAGTCAGCTGCATCCTTCCAGCCTTCCCACTGACTACTTTCTCACTGAAAGTCTTTGAGCACATCACTGACTTCACAACTCCCATGACACGGGCCTATTCCCCCTTCTAATACACTGGTTCTAAAGAGCCATTCCAAAATGGGAATAATTGAGACTGTTCCCTTTTCAGGAATCTGAATTGATTAGTTCGTAACTGAAAATATAGATTAAAAAAGAAAGGTTTCTTACAGTAGGAGCGAGGGAGATTAAAGATTTAAACAGAAGGCTAATTGACCTGCAGGTCTGGGGGAGGTGTGTTGGATTTGGGGTTTTTTTTTTTAGGTTTTTTTTTATTTTTTTTTTTTTTTCATTTTTAGTAAAGG
>JANHGN010001288.1:0-78270 GCA_024605025.1 Megaceryle maxima | reverse complement strand
CTGCACCCCCGAGAGGGCTCCGGCCCGGCCCTCCTCGTACCCAGACCCCAAGCCCCCCCCGCACCCTACCCCCCTCTGCCCCGAGCTCCCCGACTCACCAGCCCCACATCCCACCCCGTAGCCCCCAAGGCAGCCCCACTACCCCCAGGCCCCGTCCCCCCTGCCCGCCACGAGGCCCACGCCGCCGGAAGCAGAAAGACCGGAAATCCACAGAGATTAAGTAAGGACCAGAGCACCTCGAAGAACACTTCCGACCTCCCCCGGTCCTCCAAGCAGACTCTTAAAGGGCCAGAGGCGGCCCGGCCTCCGTCGCTATGGCAACCGGCAGGGTCCGAGCCTGGCCCGCGGGCGGCGTTGGTGGCCCGGGTTGGTAGCCTGGTGGCGAGCGCCCCAGCGGAGAGGCGGGGCGGGGCAGGGCAAGGCCGGGGCGCCGGGCCGGCCGCTGCCGTTCCCCAGCGCCACTGCCGGCGCCTCACAAGCCGCGGCGGGCCCGGTCCCAGCGGTCCCCGGATCTGCAGCGGGGCGACCGGGCACCGCTCGTGCCGCTCCATGAAACTGCGGGGACGAGAGGCGAGAACGGCGGGTGTGGGCTCTGGGTGAGGGCTCTCAGCTCCGGGAACAGCCCGCTCAGCACAGCGCTGGGTTTGGGCTGGTGTTCCCTGAAAGGGAAAATCTCTGGACACACAGGGTGCAGAGGCTGGGCTTGGCTGGAGCTGAAACTGCTCCGGTGTCACTTCAGAGGAAATCAGTGTTTCATACGCCCATAGAAACACTTAGGATGGAAAAGACCCTTAAGACCATCAAGTCCGACCATTAACCCAGCACTGTCAGGTCACCACTAAACCATGTCCCTCAGCACCACGTCGCCATGTGGGGCTTTGAACCCCCTCCAGGGATGGGGACTCCACCACTGCCCTGAGCAGCCTGGGCCAGGCCTTGACAACCCTTGTGGGGAAGAAATTGTTCCTCATGTCCAAGCTAAACCTCCCCTGGTGCAGCTTGAGGCCATTTCCTCTTGTCCTATCACTTGTTCCTTGGGAGAAGATAATTCAAATGTAATTTTCTGTTGATGGTTTCTGAGGCTGCCTTTTTACATTGAATTGTGCCTCACTAGCGGTGGCTTTGACAGCTCCACTCCTGGCTATTTGAGAGAGGCTTTTCAGCATGAGTAAAGGTATCACACTTGTGTAATTTAATCACAAATTTCCCTCCAAGACAATTCGGTATAAATAGCCTAACAGAAGAAAAACACTACAACACGCATGCAATAACTTTCACCCCGGTGGCTCATTAAAAATGAATAAGCACTTAGTTTTATTTCCGCTATGACACATTTTAGCAGACCTTTTATAAAATATACATACAGATCTAAATCACACATGTAAAACCTGGCTGGGAAGAGCCATTTTAAAGCTGAGCTCTGCACCGCTGGCAACCGCCTTCTTTCAGCTTGCCCGTAAAACCTTAGCGTGGCTTCTTGGTGCTGGCACATTTCAGCAAGGGGCTTGAATGACACGTTGACAGCTCGTTGTCCCACCAGCCTGTCTCCACATTGTGCAAGGGCAGACGAGCCCCACCAGCTGAGCAGGTAATTCAGTACTCTGGTTTCCCATTAGCCTGTGCTGCGCTGCCTGCACGCTGTCTGGAGCCTGCTCTGAATACTAAACTGTTCCTTTGCTTGTGATTTTCCTTCTGGTGCTTATAAATGCACAGACAGAGCGGTGTACAAATACTGAGGAACATTTTTCCAGCCCCTGTGAAATCAAGGGTCATGATCCCCGTTTTGCACGCAGAATTGTGGTGCAAAGGGATGAATGAAAACATTAATACCCACAAATGTGAGAAGCTGATGCTACAGAACCTGCTTCTATGTTGTTTGGGGTACAAAGCCCTTCTGCCCATTGACCAGTGGTCACAAGCTGAGGGATATTCCCCTCTCTTACTATGTAGCCCAAATTTTTGTGTGTTATTGGTTTAATGTTGGACGTGGTAATGCCCAATCGTTTGGTTTTTTTTCTGCACTGAACTCCCTTAATGGTGCCAGAAGCTGCCTAGAACATGGTGGGAGAGCCTTGCCCAAGAATCTACCCAAAGCTGGACCCTGGGACCTCACATGCCATGCCTACGCAAGGCTCCTCACAGGGCTGGCTGAGCCAGCCAGGCTGCACAGGCACCTCAGGCACCTTGCAGAAGAGATGGGCTTTCCCAACTGAGTTAGAGAGGCTCCAAGACCCTCACAGTCTTGTTTAGCTCCAGCCTGGCAGGCAAATGCAGGGTGCAATCAGACACCCTGCTCTGGACAGACACCCGCTTCCCTTCAGGGTAGGACATAGGCCTAGCACGGGGACAGGGGTGTGCAGAGCCTGAAAGACGAAACATTTCACAAGCAATGCTACAGGCCTTTGCTGTGTGGCCTTCTCCTCACACACCCTCTTTCGTCTCTCCATCACAGCGCTGCAGCCACACAGCACCGACTGATGGGCTGCCACACACCCTGTGATTCTCTTTTCCCCTTGGTGTGACACAGCTGGGTCTGCAGACAGTTTTAAAAGTTCTGTCTCTCATTTGTGCAGCTGAACCTGTGCTGGCTGGCTGGCTGATGGAGGGGACAGCTCTGAAAACAAACAAATTCTTTTTTTTTCTTTTAATTTTATTTTTGATAAAAGAAAACATCACCCCTCTGAGATTTACACACTAGATCAAGCATAAACCTGAATTATCTCCCTCTTCTTTTTTTTTCCCCCAGGAGCAGATAATAGGTAGATCTACCCATCCATCTGCTTTGTTACGCGTCGCCTAGCTTGGCAGCATTTCTGTTGCTATTAAACCATGCTCATCCCCCTTGACATTTAAAGGGCCGTTATATGATTACTGTCACAGTTTCATACATAGATCCTTAAACCAATTCTCTCCTCTTCCTGCTGCTGATGGATTTGCTCGTTTCTGCCATAGTAATTTGTTTTTCTCCTGCTGCGCTCCAGCAAAACGCTTTCACTGTCAAATGTGGTTTTCTTCACAGCCCTTCCCCGCGGTGCCATGTTACAACCAAACAGCTCCAGGCAAATTGGAGCTGCCCTATCTTTCCCCAGTGTTAGCAAAGCAGAAAGCGTATGCTCTTGGGAGCCTGATTGCACCAGGGTTGGATCCTCCTGTGTTCAGAGTCAACACTGCAGTGGTGTGAAACGTGTCGGACAACGGTGCCGTGAGTCCCAGTGATGGGGCCATTGCCTATGACGGCTGCTCCATTGCCCTCATGCAGAATGTCCCATGGGACATGTGGACACTGGCTCCATGGTGACGAGCACATGGCACTTGAGAGCTTTCTGTCTCTTTGGGAGCCTCTTTTCCATCTCTTTTGGGTGGGAAGTGCCGTCAGCTTGAGGGTTTGCAGCTCATCCATCAGATCAGCACACACAGAGAGAATGTGCAGCTGCAGGATTTGCTGCCACCAGAGCTTTTTCAGATGATCTGCAAAGAGAGGAAACATTTCAGTGCACCAAGTTTTGAGAGCACTTTCAAGTCCCTTTTGATCTCTCCCATGTTCTCCTTGTGGCAAGATCAGAAACACTGAGGGTGGTGCCCAAACCCACTGGACATTGGTGGGCAGCTCTGCCAGAAAGTTGGTTTTTTACATGTCCAGGCATCAAGTTATGGGTAAAAGAACTTAACAGAGAGTATGAAACTTAAAGCTGAGCCCTTGGCCCAGGCATCAGTTTGTACTTTGAGTATCTCTGATGTGAAACCCTGGCTCTGTATGTGCTCCCAGTGCACTCCCACCACACACACGCTCCCACCTCTCCTGGAGCTGCCCACACCGAGGGGCTTCATCTACCCTCACTAGCAGGACCACTGATGTGCTCTGGGTCCTGCCGCCTGAAACAGGCTGTGAGTAGGGCTACCTGCACACGCACCAGGACTTCCATCCTGCACTTGGAAAATGTGGCCAGAAGAGATCAAAATGCAAGTGCCCGCCTTGGATGGAGAGTGTTGCAGCTGGTTGTGTAGCAGGTCATGTCACCTGGCCACCTGAGCCCGAGGCACTGGACACATCTGTTTCACCATGGGGCTGCTGCGCTGCTGAGCTGAAAGCTCAGGGATCTCCAGCTTAACCTGAAAAACAAAGCAAAAAATTCCTGCTCCACAGAGCTCAGTTGTTTCTTGAATTACTCCCATCAGCATCTCCTCTGTTCCCAGTCCTCTGCTGCAGAGAAGGTTGCAGTGGTTTGTGTCGCTAATGAATTGCTATTCAAACCCACTTGCTTGTAGAGAAACATCCTCAACCAAATCCAGCTGTCCTGGGGAAAGAGTGTTTCTCTCTTGTCACTGTCCCCAGCCGGAGGTTTTTCTCCTATCAGCCTGCAGCAGGGCAGTTTGTATGCACAATTCAGACAGAGACAGCTGAGTTTGCACCCTCTACTCCAAAGAGGATAAATCTGAGAGCAGGTGACCTGATGAGGAGCACTGCAGTGGCCAAGCACACTGCTGAGCACTGCTGCCTCCCACCTACCAGGTTTTTTTTTTAAGAATAACTCATTGTGGCAAGACTTCTGCCAGATCCAGTATCATATGGCTGTGCTTCCCTCGTGTGAGCTGTACCACGTATTATTTTTCCTCTAGCAGACATCATCAAGCTGCCAAGCAGCATGACATGGAGCTTGACTAACTTCTCAGGTCCAGAGTAACTGTGCCCAGCCCTGAGATCCTCTCCTGCTGTCTGGTGGCTCAGTATTGTGTGCATGAATTAATGCCTGAAGAACAGCATCCCTAGAGCTCATCCTTGTAGAATCATAAAATAGAATCACAGAATTGCTTTGGTTGGAAAAGACCTTTAAGATCATCGAGTCCAACTATTAACTCAGCACTACCAAGTCACTAAACCATGTCCCTCAGCACCACATCTCCACAACTTTGAAACTCGTCCAGGGATGGGGACTCCACCACTGCCCTGAGCAGTCTGGACCAGACCTTGACAACCCTTGCGGGGAAGAAATTGTTCCTAATAGATAATCTAAATCTCCCCTGGCACAACTTGAGGCCATTTCCTCTTGTTCTGTCACTTGTTCCTTGGGAGAAGAGACCAACCCCACCTGGATCCAACCTCCTGTCAGGGAGTTGTCGAGAGCGAGGTCTCCCCCGAGCCTCCTTTTCTCCAGGCTGAACAACCCCAGGTCCCTCGGCTGTTCCTCACCAGACTTGTGCTCTAGGCCTTACCCCAGCTCCGTTGCCCTTCTCTGGACACGCTCCAGCACCACAGAGCTGAAGCAAATGCCAAAGTGGGATGAGGGGCCCCCAGACTTCCCAGCCAGCACTGCAAGGGTAACAGTGTCCCTGCCACAAGATCCTGCGGGATGCTGACTCCTTCCACCAGCACAGCCAGATCTCAGAGGTGCAGTTCCTTGTCTCTATGCATGACTGCAGGACAGGATTCAACACCAGCAAATATTCATCCCATATTGCCATGAAAACTGTGCTATGAGGACAGCTCTGCGGTCTGGCAGCAAGGGGTTCAGTGTGCTGAAAACACGGGGGGTAATAAAATAACCATCTTTAACTTACTATATAATCAGAGGAAGGCTGGGCAATGTGGAGACAGGTGGTTGCTGGGACCAGCCCTTAAAAGACCATGACCACCCCTTTTATTCTGTGCTCAGCCACACTCTGAAATGCCTTTGAAATACTCCGACCACTTGGTCCTTTTCCACCTGGGAGCTCCCTGTACCTTTGCAAGTGAGGTCAAGTCATAGCAGCAGAGAGGTGGCCAGAGGCACACCCAGAGCTTCGGTCACTGACATTATCCCAAGGAAATTTCTCCTCACTGCTTTCTGGGGGCCAGCACTGACATCCCCTTGCTCTGCAAAGCCCTAAATGTCCCCCATCCCCAGCTGGGCACTGCCACCACTCGCAGAGCCCCCCGTGCTCCCCACCACCCCAACAAGCTGTTGCACACAGCCGCAGCTGGCGGGAGACACACTTCCAGCGCAGGAGCCTCGAATGAGTTGGTGCCCTTTGCAATCTCCTTCTGTTGCATTCCTATAGAGTTTGGCCAATTTGCATTACAAACACACGGTATAAATGTCAAAGTCAGCCACATCCATATCTTCTTTTCACTTCAGACTCTAATTGCATCCTTTGGAAGCTCACTTGCCTTTGCACATAGCTGGAGCCTAGCATGCTGGGGACATTGCCTTCCCAGATCCCTGGGGCTGTGCTTTGAAAGGCCAACATCCGTCTTGTTTACTGCCACCTGGGAGCTCCTGCCTTTCCTGCAGATGCCATTAGCAGCCCTGCCACTGCTGCCTGGCACAAATGGACTCAGGGAGGAGAGAAAAACACATGTTGAGCCAGAAGACAGACCTGCATGGCAGCCTGGGGAGGCAAATGGCCTCTCCTACATGCCAAGAGGGAAACCGAGGTAGAAACAGCCAGGGGTCTGTTTCTCAGTTCCAGATCCATGCTACAGATCTAGGTTCCCAGTGCCACCCTTGTCTCACTCCGGTTTGCACAATTTCTTGTGAAGGGCCATGAGAACAGATGTGCTCAGGGTGGTTTGGCAGATGCAGGGTGAGGAGAGATGGCTCCAAAGCCCCATTACTTCCCAACTTACCCATGCACACCATTCCCCCTCTGAGTTGTAGATAAACACTATAGAAACCCTATACAAACCCACCTGCTGCTCTCTGTGATGGCCCCACTGACTGCATCCATCACCTCCTGTGGGGCACATTTTGGGCTTGTATCTAAATGTTTCAGAATCCCTAAAACACCACTTTTCACTTAATTCTGCAAATGCAAATGAGGATTTGCAGGAAACCATTTGATTCACAGGTTCATCCTTTATTTTGGCAGATAGCATCAGTTAAATGCCTGCTTATTTCTGCTTTGTGAGAACAATATAAACCACTTAAGTACACATACAAGATAGACTGATCCATAAGTGCTTATGAGCTATTTGATTTACTGGGGCGTCTTTATCTTTGCTGAGTATCTTACAAAGTCATTTATTATTTAGCAGTAAATTAAAGCAGAGGGTCTGTGATTTTCAACAACTGAAATTAATATCCCGGCGCTCCTTCATACCATATATATCTGTAATTTACAGCACTGAAATCGGCCAGATAGAGCTGTGAGACAATCCATTTCCCCTCACCCTTGTTACCTCCTGATTACTGCTGCACAGGGGGCAATAAAAAAAATGGACTTGCAGGAGAGACGCTCAGGTCAGTGAAAGATAGTTTGAAATTAAAAGTCCAGTTTTTGTAGCTCTCATGAGATCCCCTTCGCCTCCCACTCTTCCCTCCCTCGCACATCACTTATGGGTAATATATTGAATGTGCTGTGATCTCACCTTGAGACTGCTGATTTCTGACCTCACTGGTTCTATGCTCAGGGTTAAATATTAATATTGAATAATTCCACTCGTAAGCCCAGCACACAAGTGCCGTGGGGAGCTTTGCCCATGCGTTCGCAGTGGAGAGGTGGCTGTGGTACCTACAGAGACAGAACAAGCGGTGATTATCCAGAGACACCAGTGACAGGGAGGACAGAGTTCTCCCTTCTTGAGCCTCCCTGGACTCATGAAGCCTGTGGGTGCTTTTAGGAACAAGGGCAGAGAAAAACACATCATTTGAGTTGGCAACCCCTTCCTTTGGGTCTGGGCCAGCTCGCTGCCAGCAGCCTGGTGCCATGTTTAAGCTCAGTAACATGGCCAGAAAACTTTATGGGCTGTGTCAGGCTCCGTTTGACACAAAGAAGCTAATAATTTATAGCAATCTCGTGTTCTACAAAGGGAAAACATGTCCCTTCTGCGAGGCACGGGGATAAATCAGCTCCAACAGGGAACAAATATGAGAAAAGCAGAAAAATGACCTCAAACTTTCCACTTGGTTTCTCTGGAAGGAGGAGAGTGAAGGGGCCCTGCAATTGCTCTCCTGGCACAGGTTGTGTCCCAGTCAGCCTGGGCTGTGCTGGAGTTTCTGAGCCCTTCCTGCAGACATCATGGTGTGAACCAGCCCGGATGCTGCCTCTAGCATCAACTTGCATCACCTTTTGTCCATGTTCTCATGAGCCCCCTGTCCTTCTGGAGCTCACCTGGGCTGCAGAGTAATGAGGTTTTGCAGCCTAGAGATGGGGGGTGGGACAGGGCTTGCACCCCAGCAGCCGTGCAGAGCCTCCTGGATGCACCTACCAGCCATTCTTTATGCTCACCAGTGACATGAGGCATCTACACAGGAAGGTCATCAAGTCTGGGGCCTCCACTGATCAGGATTTGTGCTTTTGGACAACAAATCCATCTTCTGTAACAAGCCCAGGAAACTCATCACTACCCTAGACGCTGCTGCCCAGGAATAGCACCCACAGGCACTACAGATGCTTTCCCCCTCTCCAAACACAATCTCAACCCACACAGCCACCTCCATGGAGCAGCACAAGCCAACCTCCCAGCACCTTCCAGAACCACCATGGTTCCCCAGTCAGCCAAGTCATACAGACACCTTTCAATTCCTTACCTAAATTAAAGGAGTCATTTGTCTTGCAGTGAGCCAGGTAAAAAGGAGGACAGACATCAAGAAATTCAGCCTTTACCAGGTCATGCTTTGGCCCTTTCTTCTCAGTTTGAAGAAATTTCCAAGGAGAAACCATTGCAGGATTATTTGTCTTTGGTTTTGGGAAGAAAAGCAAGCTGATTAAAAGTAAACATAAAGCAAAAGGTGTGGGATCCCAGAGGCTCCCTTGCAGGAGTTCAAAGGAAAAAAGAAATAAAAGTCTGGAAGTGTTAGAGCAAAGCATTTAAGCTTTGAAGATCATATCAGTTGTGGAAGAATTAAAACACACAATAATTAGCACTAAAAGCTACAATACTTGAAGAGATGGAGAAAATCAGCTTCTTTGTGCTCATCCAGGGATGCTTGTGCCAGGCTGGGCTTATGGTCAGGGCTCTCGCATCATCGCCGGCAGCTTCTGTGCATCGTGGCTGAGCTGCACGGCTGGGATAAGGGTTATCGTTGGGAAGCACACTGCTGTTTGCATCGCTTGGGACCTCAGCCCACCCTTGGACCCCCTGCCCAAGGTGGGGATGGGGACAGCAGCGCCCTGTGCTCCCCCTGGGGCCTGCGCTAAGCCCCAAGATGTCACGACCGTGAGGTGGAGATAAGGTGGGAGAACAAAACTCCTCCATGAGTGTTGGGAGGCACCTGAAGCTTATCTCCTCTGTGCCCGCCAGCTGAAGATTACAGGCTTTTATTTTCCTCTTAGCAGTGGCAAGGAAAAGAAATAAAAAAGATAAACTGGGAAAAAAAAAACCCTGCATGCAAAAAATGAGCCTCAAATAAATATCATGGCTATGTTATCCCATTAAAAAAGCATTTAGCTTTGAGCTTTGAATACCTTGGGCCTTAGAATGCTGGGCTCTGACTGCGGTGAGCAATGGGAATATACGCCTGCCAGCTGCTCTTGGCTCCTGCCTCCTTGGTAAAACTGTTTCCTCATAGTGCAGGATTTTTTTATCAGAGCCACCTGGCTTCAGACCTACCCAGGAGTTAATTTACTTGAAAATTAGCAAATTAGATTAGGTACGGAATCCCAGCATGGTGGGGGTTGGAAGGGACCCCTGGAGATCATCTGGTCCAACCCCCTGCTCCAGCAGGGTCACCCAGAACAGGGGCCCCAGGATCACATTGTCCAGGCAGGTTTAGAATCTCTCCGGAGCAGGAGACTCCACAGCCTCTCTGGGCAGCCTGGGCCAGGCTCTGCCACCCTCACAGCAAAGAAGTTTCTGCTGCTACTCCCCCCCACCCCATTCTTTTTTCCTTTATTTTTTTTTCCCCTTTTTAGATTTTTTTTCCTTCCCTCCTCTGAGTCCAGGCTGAGAGAGTTGGGGTTGTTCAGCCTGGAGAAGAGAAGGCTCTGGGGAGACCTAACTGGGGCCTTTCGGTACTTAAAGGGGCTATAAGAAAGATGACACAGACTTTTTAGCAGGGCCTGTGGCAACAGAACAAGTGGTGATGCTGCTCTAGTTGCATATGTCCCTGCTCACTGCAGGCAGATTGGGCTTGATGAGCTTTCCCCAAGGGAATGACATCCCACCAGGGACAGAGACTTGCAGGAAAGGCTGCACCCCGGTTTTTGACTCCTGAGCAACCACTCCACTGCCATCTCTAAATGTCCCCATTGCCACTAGATGTCAGTGAAGACTGGAGCTGGGGCTTTGCTTGGGAAGGGCTGATCCTGGCAGCAGTGCAGGGGAAGCAAAAGCTGGGTCCTTGAGTATGAGCATCCCACTGTACTCTCCCCCCCACGAGGCTTAAGGACACTTAGTGTGACCTGCCACTTCCAGGTATGGGTTCAGAGGTTTTCCACCTCACCCAAGAGGCCAAAGGCAAGGACAAATCTCTGAACCTTGCAGCTGAGGCTATCAGGAGTCCCAGTTCCCCATCCCCAGTGCTAAGCAAACAGCATCCATCAGCACAAAAAGTGCCATTTCCTATCCAATTTCTATTCTTAAAAATGTCTTCCAAGATTCAGAAGATTGCAGAGGAGCAGTCCCCGCTCTGCAGGGCCCACACCCAGAAATCTACCCAAAAGTCCACGCTGATTAAAAAAAATTTCAATACAAAATAGTATGGGTTTGGGGGATTTGAGGCGTTATTTCTTTTTTCCTTCTGGTTTGGTTTGATTTTTTGGGTTCTTTTTAAATGGCCTATCTGCTGAAGGCACTCTTGTAGATTATTGCCTTACACCCACCAGGGTTGGATGGAGATTAGTTTGATGGGTTGGAATAATCTATGCTGAGCTGGAGCAGAGCTGGGTGCCAGATTTCCCAAGATTTTAGCCAGCATGTACAGGGCTGTGAGGGTCTTGGTGCAGGGCTCAGCAGCATTGCAGCCTGGGCTGTGTTGGGAAAAGCCAGCACTGAGCTGCTTTGCCACAACTGCAGCAAGCCCAGACCTGCTCACAGGGATGCTCTGAACACCATGTAGGATTTGCAGGTTAATAACCCCCCCGAAGTACCTTTTGGAACCACAGGGGCCAGGGTATGCTCTAAAGAAACACATTTGGCTGATCCTTGGCTGACAAATTTCAGGGTGGCCTGTGGCATGTGGCTGGGGGAAAACTCAGGGTGACAGAGTGAGGCCACCCCTGGGCAGCTGCCCTGCCAGGAGCAGTCAGAGCAGTCCTGCTATCACTGCCTGAATAATGCATAAAGCACACACCAAATAACACCTTAATCTTCAGCAGCTCCATCAGTCCTGCTCCCGGGCTCAAGTCACACCCATTAGTGGGAAGCGGGGATAAAACCCAACCACCACCAAACCCACAGAGCCTGGGAAGGCTGGGGCTGCCTCTGAGTTAATTGCATGCAAGAAAACAGCTATTAGGCTTTCTGAAGCCTTTTGAAGAGAATTAAAAGGGAATTAAGTTGCTCACTTCAAGCTTAGTCAGTACAAATAAACCTTCAGCTGTTGGATTAGCAGTACTGGAACAAGAGCAATGGCTGCTGGAATTTCTTTCTGGGTTTGTGGGGTTTTTTTCCTTTTTTGATTTTTGATTTTTGTCATTCAGGGCAACAGAGTGTCAAACCAGCCTGGATCTTCTCCAAGAAAGTTCTGCCTTTGTGACCGTCATGCTATTGCTTTCATTCATCACAGAAATAAAGGAAGAAGCAAAACAACTCAAACCAAAACCCCAATCCCAATTCACACTGTTACCTTTTATGCCCATGAGAGTCCAGTGCAGATCTCATTTTTCATCTAACATTGGACAGAGGACCTGGCAAATGAAGAGATGCTCTCCCCCCATCACTGTGTGTTTTGCTCTGTGCAGTTAAACTCATGCTACACCCGACAAGAGAGATGAGCCCAAGGAGAGAATAAACTGCTGAATAACCACCTCCTGCAGACGGACTCAGAAATAAAGATTAAATTGGTTTAAGGAACGAATCCTCTGTCTCAAAGCATGGTTTGAGAGAGAAGCAAGTCCATGAGCACCACTGCACTGCTGGGGTGGGTTTCTCACCTGAAAGGAGTTGCAAACAGTGTGGCCTCACTTAGGGGTGATGCAAAGTGAGCAGGGCTGGCATGAAGGCAGCCAGGGCGGGGGGGGACTGTCCCTTCACTGAGGTAATGCAATACATGTGAGGAACGAACAAACCAACCAACTAACCAACCACCCTTCTTTCCTTCCTTCCCCCAGTGACTCCAAGAACAAGCCAGCTAGCTTGTGCCTCAGTTTACCCAACTGCAAAGTCACACTGCTCTTTTCTACAGTGCATGATTTGATATCAACATGCAAATCTGCCTATTCTAGATATATACAGGCACACTATATACCATTTACAGTGAGAGGAAGAGGAATTTCTGGCTAAGATGGAGGACATCCCCTCCCTCCCTACAGGGGAATTTAGAGAAGGTCACAGCATCGCAGCCTCCAGCTGCAGCTGTCAAGTTAACCCCAAGCAGAAGGCAGGACAAATAGCCAGAAAAGTGGCTGGGCTTGGGCTGGGCCAGATGCCAGGTCCGAGCAGAGTCCAGCAAGTCCCAGCAGCAATCTGGAGTTACCCCACATGAAGGACTGACATCGCCTACTTGATGGTACAGAAATAGCTGTCCCTGCAGGTATAATTCTTGAGCAACGAACAATCAGGCTCACACAAGCTTCAGCCTTTGTGCTGGCAGTGGATTTGAGGCAGATGTGTGCAGCAGTTCATTTTGGACCGGACAGTGAAAGCTGGCAGAGAGCAACAGGGTCTGCAGCACATCCTGGTGAGCTGTGCAAGCCCTGCTTTCACTGTAATCCTGATGCACTGGGCCATAGATAATGTGCTCGAGGCTGAGATGGGCATGAATGATCCATGTACCCCTGCTGCTTGAGCTCCTTGGAAAGGGAATGCTTTAGAGCCTGCTTGGCTTTAGGAGGTGAGGTGAGCTCCTGTCACATATCCCTTGTACTGAAGCAATGCTCCCTGACTCTGATTTTGAGAGAGGCTGAATTAAAAGCCATTATTTTAAACTATCAGGAAACTATCCCCAGTGGAAAGGGGAGTTGGAGAGATGTTGGCTTTCTTTCCACATTAGCAAAGTGCTACCCTTCCATCGGCTGGGCTAGAAGCAGATGCCGCATTTCTGCTCTGTTCACGTGTGGGCAGTAAAATGCTGGACATCGACTGGGACCAGTCTAGCTGGGATTTTTATGATTTCCCTGAGAGGGTTTTCAATGAGATTAGAAGCATTAAGCAGAGCCTTGAACCCCATCAGCATTAGTAGCTGTGGTGCCAGGGGGTGTCTTTGCAGGTCAGGTTTACCCATCTCCAGTTCCCTCTCAGCAGGATCTAGCTTCACTGGGGACCCAAACCCTGCACCTGAAATGAGAAGCATCACCTTATCCTTGCTGGTAGTCAGCTCCAAGCTCCCTCCTGTCAAATGAGGATCTTGGGCCAAAATTGTGTAGAAGTGGTGAAGGGATGAGTTGCAGTGGGAAAAGGAGAACAGGAAAGCATTGACATGCCCAAGCATCCCAGGTGAGCAGTGCCTTGTCACTCCTTGCAAGACTGGACTTACCAAGGGAAGCTCAGGGATTTTGTGCACACTAGGGTGAGCTTTCATACCTTCAGGCCTGACAGTGGGGAAGATGGCCCATTTTGCAGGGGTGTGGAGTGCTCTCCAGGGGACCTAAGTCTTTTGGCTCCTGTCCCAGCTGCTGGCACAGAGCAGGAGATCCTCACCAGAGAGCATCAACCAGAGAAGGGTTTGCACTGACAGAGCTGAAGATTTTATACCCCATGCAAGTGAGCGGTTTGCCCAAGCAGCAGCTGTTTGCCCTCACACATCACAAATCCTCGCTGCCTGTGAATCAACAAGGTACTGGGAATGCGGGCACAGCTGAGCAAATACAGCTACATGCAGTTAGTAATTGGATAAAGCTTATATATTTTGGTGCTGGCAGAGCTCTTTCAGGGAAGTTTCAGTGGCTGAGAGGTTATTCCTCTTTGCCTAGCTGCTCTGGGAGCACCCAGGGTTGCTGTAAGTCATTTGGGGACCTCGCTACACTTACCACTCTGCAACTCCCTGAAAGGAGGTAGGAGCCAGGGCATGGGAGGACAGAAAGAGGAATTGCCTGAGGGCACAGGGTACCACAGCCCTTGCTCGCTTTGGCTTTGAAGCCCTGAACACAAAGGCTGCAGTCTCCGGTCCTCCATAATGTCCTGGGTCTCCTAGTCCCTTTTCTAAAGGGATATTCCAGCCAGTTTCAGTGTTGCCCCTGCTGACATCCCTGTGCACCAAAGATTTTTACCCAAAGACAAGCCCAGTGGAGAGGTTCAAAGACACCTGGGGCAAAAAGGCACAGGTAAATAGAGCTTTGAGCATTTGCTCTAGATTAGGCAGTCAGCACCAAATCTGCCTGTGCACCCTGAGACCCTCCTGCTCTCCTCTATGTCCCCACTCTGCATCCCTCCCACTGCAGAGAGTTTTGAAAGGGTGGGCACCCAAGAAAAAAAATTCTGCAAAAGGTTCACATGACAGGTAAAACCCCCCAGCACAGTCTGGGCTGGATGCTGACATTGCCTGAATGTCCCACAGCACCTCAGGGGTTGGCAGGAGGGACAGCTGCTGGTTTTCCTGGCTGTAAGGGGCCATCAGACAAGTGCAAGTGTCTGAGGAAGCGTCAAGAGCAACATCCAAACGAAGAAGAAAAGGAGGGACACGTCAAGCCCTTGGAAAGGTCATGCACATGGCATCTTTATGCACAGATAATGATCCACATAGGTCAGCACTCCCTGACCCTGTGTCCTAATGGCATATAAAACCATCTGCACCATTAGCACTGTGTTACTCAAGCTGAGGCAAAAGCTATCAACCATGTTTCCTCTTACAGAGCCTGGAGACGAAGGGAAGGATGAGTAAGCTCAACCCGAGCACATGCAGGGAGAGGGCTGAGCAAGGCAAGGGTGGCAGAGCCACGGGGAGGGGCAGATCCCCCTTAGAGCATCTTTGCTGGCACCATAAAGTCCCGTGGTTATTGTGGATAACACTCAGGGAAGGGAGCACAGGCAGCCTGGGGCAGGGATCGCCCTGGGTCCAATGCAGAGGTGAGCTGGCTGCAGCGGGAGCATCACCCCAGGGCTGTAACAGAGGGAGGGGTTCCCACTGGGGATAAGGATACACCCATGGCTGACCTCTTACCAAGCCTTTCAACATTTCTTCTTTCCCAAATAGCTGCTTTCTTGCATGCAGACAAGCACTCTCCTCCTCCACACTGCCACTGCAGAGGTTGGACATGTCGCACACTTGGGGACAAAGCCCAGAGCTGCCACCTCCTGTGGCCCAAGAAAGCAACTGAGCCAGATAGGCTTATTTCACTCTGGCACCCCAAGAAAAACAAAACACTTGTCCACTGACCCCCAAAATCAGTGGGAACCAGCCTGTCAAAATACAGGTTATGATAACAGTGGCTGGAAAAGCTTCGCTGCCGCCATTGAGATACCAAGCGCAGGTGCCCCTCCTGCTGATGCTATTTGGCCTGACAGTGTCTTTTTGATTAAATTCTGTGGCTTTCAGGGTGCTGTGCAGCCTGGCATGGAATACTTGGGTTAACAGGGTGTTTCATCTCTGCCTTCCCTTCCTCTGTGCCACTTGCCTCTGGGTAATGTTGAGGATTGGGTGTGCTCCCTCCTTGCCTGGAACCCTGTGATCAGGGGGCGGTCTTCCTCTCCTCAGTTGCAAGATAGGGGTAGCAAGACCCTTAAGGAGGTTCAGTAGTATCTTGTGCTTATTCAAGGATGGCAATAAACCAGAATTATTTTGTATGAGCCCTCTGGGATGAATGGTGCAGGGAAAAAGGGCAAATCAGGGCTGGTGGAAGGTCCTGGCTCCTCCTGTGCAGTGTCCCAGTGGGTCCAGCCAGCCCTAAGGAAACAGCCTTGCATGGGTTTCATCTTTGCCTTGGTTTTGTGCACAAAGAAAAGCAAAGCACAAGCTCACTTTAGCTTCAGACACATTTCCATTGCTGCTGGGGCCATATGGAGCATGCAAAGCCTCTGAGCTGCAGGGCACGTGCCTTGCCTCTGCAGACCCCAGCAGCATCCCCCAAGGGATGGGCCACATCTCCCCCCAGCTGGAGAAACCTGTGCTCACTAACTGCTGCCACAGCTCCTGCAGGCTCTGGCTTGGGGTTTATCTGGGCAAGACATTGTTAAAGAGGACGCAGGACAGGCAGACAGGCTGGGCAGCACAGCCAAGAGTGTGGGCCACGCAGCAGTTCCCCACTGCCTGAAGGGACAGGCAGACCTGGACCAGGAACATCCCTCCATCATCCCCAGCAAACACATGGAGGCAGCTGCAGAGCTGCCTGACAAGTGATGTATTTGGCCCTGGCCTAAAAATGTCAGTTGATATTCTCCTTTCCCTTGACAAACATGCTGAGGTTTGATGCTAATAAAACTGGGGGCAGGAACTCAACAAAAACTCCAGATACAGACACAGCAACTGAACTGTCCAAGAAGTAGTTTAACCCTTGATCATCCTGTTTTGATATACCATTCACATTTTTTTTTTAAATTATTATTTTCAAGGTAAAGAAAATAGAAATCCCTTCATTTTAAGCAGCTGCCACGTGGCCCAGGCCAGTGGTGAGGGCAGATGCAGTTCAGAAGTCCCAGGGAAGGATGATGGGACTGGACCGGCCACTCTGCTGGAGTAGGCAGCATCTGAACCCACCACAAGCACTGACACCCAGCCTGGGGCCAGTGCTTGGAGTTGCCGCGATGAGCATCGTCTTGCTAATAAAATAATTGAACGTGATCTCCTGCCCTAATCGGATCACGGCCAATATCCATGACATAAACCTCATCCACTGAGAGATTTATTTGTTAATGAGGGAGGAGGAAAAAAAAAAAAAAAAACAAACAACCTCATGCAAGGCTCAGTTCTGCTCTGAGTGATGCTGAGCATCTGCTGCCAAACATGGCCCTGGGGCTCCTGTGGGTTTGCACCAAGTAAACTGGAATCGGAGGGTACCTGAACCTGTCCCAGCAAGGCTTGGGCTTCTGCTGAACTGGCAATGGTCATTTGTTCTGGGATGATAAAGTAGCAAGGGTGTAAAGGAGGCTGGTTAGGCAATACCTCCATGCCCATCCTCCAGATCTAATTAATGGGGTTTGCACCCTCATTACCTGACGGGTGGGGAACAGCCTGTCCACTCCTAAGGGAAAGCTGCAAGAAAGCAGAAAGAGAAAAATGCCTATAATATAACTCTGCTAATAAAAGACATGACAAGGATAATAAATACAACTTTTCCTCAGCTTCCCGTCCTGTTCCAGAAACCATCCTTTAAAGCACCGGGTGAATTTTTTCTCCTTTTCAAAGCCAGGCAGATTTGGCTGACTGGCACAGACTTTTTTTTCCACACACACACCCTTTTGTTTTTGTCCAGCTTGGTGCAGAACAACTGATTCTGATCTCAGGGGCCGGATCCTCAGGAAGGATGGAAGCTTGTGAGGATAGAGGGCAGACAGTAGCCACTCCTCACTGGGCCATCCAAGCTAAAAAGGAAACTGCTCCCATCACTGTTTTGGGAGGATTTAGAAGGGTTTGTGTGTTTTCAAGTGGCATCCTTTGGACTTGGCTCCAAAGGCTTTAGCTTTTGATATCATGTAGTAAGCCTTCCTGGATGTTATCAAAGTAACCAGGGAGCTGGGATCCAGAAGCACAGTCCCACATCCCTAGGCTGCAATAAGATGCAAAGGATTTCTCCCCGGGCAGGGGAATCCCTGTGTTTGTACACAAACAATATGAAAACCACTTTTTTTTTTTTTAATAACTGAGCAAAATACCATGTCTCTGTGCCTCAGAGGCTGGAAAACCCCCAGGATTTATAGGAGGTATGGGCCAGCATCCCAGGGATGTCAGCTGGGGGAGCCACTGCTTGGGATAGGCCATGAGACCCCCAAACAGCAAACCCACTACACTCAGCTGACATTTCCATGCATTAATCAAGAAATATAGGGTATTTGAATGGAAATAAATCAGTTCATGATCAATTTGAAGACAGAGCAAGGACAAATGCCTGTAATAACAGGAGAAAACTTCTCACCCTATCCTTGATCTTTACACAGGGCCTTTTCCAGGAGCACTCTGGGCTTTCCTCAGTGTCTGCATTGCACAGACATGTCCCTCCTCTTACCTCAGCATGGACATAGCAAAATATACATTAAATAGGTCTGAAAAAAATCAATCTGGATCCTTTTTCTTTTCTCAAAGTGCAGGCAGCTCTGCAGAAAAACCCAGACAGGTGCTACAACCACAGGTTCCCCAGCTCCTCACATCCCCCGGCTCCACCTCACTGTTAAAGCTGAGACCAAAGGTGAAACCTGCCCAAGAACCATTTCTCTTTCTTATTTTCTACGTTTCATATTCTTTGCACAGCCCTTCTGTCTGACAATATGCTAACGCTGCCACCAAATTGAAGTTGGAAGATTAGAGCAATCAAATCCATTTCCACAGGGTACATTTAACTGGACAGGTTTTGCTTTAAGCCTAAGTACTCTACTGGGGATTCATTACCAAAATCCATCCGCTTCCCATTTGTTTTAATGGGAGGGAAGATGAGTTTTGAATAATTAAAAGCCAGCTTCTCTCTGCCTGCCTGCTGCTGGACAGAGCAGAGGTTGTGCTGAGCCCAGAACCATTTACTAACTCCACAAAAGCCCAAACTATTTATAGAATCACTGAATGGCTTGGGCTGGAAGGTACCTTTCAAGCTCACCTAGTTCAACCCCCCTGCAGGGAGCAGGGACATCTGCAACTAGAGCAGGTTGCTCAGAGCCCCCTCCAACCTCACCTGGAATGGTTCTAGGGATGGGGCATCGACCACCTCTCTGGGCAACTTGGGCCAGGGTCTCACCACCCTCAGCCTAAAATATTTCTCCCTTACATCTAGTCTGAAACCCCCTAAAAAAGGACCCAGGGAATTGATGTTCTCCAGCTGAAAACTTTTCCACATTCTGGTCTGTAGTTGCATCATCTCCAAAGGGCTGGGCTGCCCAAGCCCATTGGATAACAATTGTTTTCCCTTGCAAGACAGTGGGGAAAGTGATGACAAATCCCTCCAGTTAATTAAAAAGCCTCACTCCAACAACGTAGCAGAGCTTTTGAAGTAATTTATGAGCATTTATTCATTTTGTCCCAGCACAATCTCTGAGGAAATGTAAAATTCAGCTACTGTATGATTTTCTCTTTGCATTGACTGGAAGGAGAAGAAGGAATAGATTCTGTTAAATTAATTATCAGCATTGATTTTTTGTCTTTTTTATATTTTTATCCTGAGACAGAGCCCTTGGTAACTCTGAAGAATCTCTAGCACTCAGACTCAGAAAATTGATCTAGTGGTTTCTGTGAGACAGCACTTCCAAGCTCCCCTTCCTCAAAATACACTCTAAATGTTAATTTGCATTCTCGAAAGGAACTGGGTGATTTGTCATTATATTTTCCTCCTCTCCCCTCTCCCAGATGTAGCTACTTGTTCCCTTCTTAATTGATTTTCATATTTAGATTCAGTTGTAGGGAAAGTAATTTGAGGACTGAATTGGAGACAGAATTAATAGCTGACAACAAACAGGAACTTAGATGGAACTTCATTAGGCCAGTCAAGCCCCAAACTGGGCTGCTCTTCCTCCAGCAGTTTCATTTTCATGATCTATTATAAATCATTACATTGAAAGATAGCTACCAAATAGAGACTCCTTGTTGCTTTTGCAAAGCAGAGGTGAAAGCTGCCAGATAAGGGGGAAGAAATTATTTGCAAAAAATTCATTGGAATAAAAGCCCGGAGGGGCTCTCCTGGCTCTATCAGCTATTGTCAGCTCTGGGGTGCAGCTTCCATGCATCACTGCAGCCAAGGGCTGGCTCCAAAGCACAGGGGGAACACCACCAGTGAAGCCCAGGGGGAAGTGTGCTCAGATTCACCTGGGATGTGTCCACATCTTTGGCTTCTTACAGTGGCACCTACCAGGGAGGGGAGAAGAGCCCAGGGAGTTACCAGGGCTTGCCCAGAAGAGATCCCATGTCCTGAAGGCACCAAGGGAAGTGTAGCTACAGAGCTTGTTCAGCATGGAGAAGGCTCCAGGGAGAACTTCTTGTGGCCTTGCAATAGGTAGAGGGGGGCTGTCAGAAAGATAGGGACAGACTTTCTAACAGGACCTGTTGTGACAGGACAAAGAGTGATGGTTTTAAACTAAAAGAGGGGAGATTCAGACTGGATATAAAGAAGAAATCTTTTGCACTGAGGGTGGTGAGACCCTGGCCCAGGTTGCCCAGAGAGGTGGTCGATGTCCCATCCCTGGAACCATTCCAGGTGAGGTTGGCTGGGGCTCTGAGCAACCTGCTCTAGTTGCAGATGTCCCTGCTCACTGCAGGGGGGTCGGGCTAGATGAGCTTTAAAGTTCCCTTCCAGTCTAAGCCAGTCTGTGATTCTATGAAAACAGCACAGAAATCTCCCAGGATAATTGCATTCTGGGATTTTTGCAGCTGGCACCCACAGCTTGCAGCATCTTTTTGGGGCAGAGGACACTGGACAGTGCTCATGTCCCCTTCCCCGCTCAGGGACCTCAAAGCACAGGGGATGCTCATGATGGTCAACGAGCTGTGAATGTGGGAAGCAGCATGAAGCCCTGGTGCTGGCAAGTCCTCCTGTCCCTGGGGCTGCTCCAAGTCTCCTGGGGTAACCTTGCAGGGATGCCATAGCCTCCCATCATGCCAGGGCCCTCATTAACATTCCTTAACTAATGTCACAAGAATACGAGGCCATGTAGCAGGGGTCTAGCTGATGGAAATTATCCAATACTGGCAAGTTCCCTGTGTTGACCTGCCTAGGGATCTGCAACAACTCTGGTTTTACTCATTGCACTTTTAGCACCTGAACTTGTTAAAAAAACCCAACCAACACCACATCTTTTAAGGAAGAAATGGTTTTCTGCCAGTACATTTCATTTTAGGGCCACTCCAAAGCTGGCTGGCTGAAGAAAGCAGTTTCTTCTTCTCTTCTTCTGTTCTAAACACAGTTAATTCTTTTATAAATTAACTTGCACAATGTCACAGTACATTACCTCACCTTGGAGTATTTTTATTCTGAACTTTGCATGGCTGATAAATGGAACGATGCTGGGATTTTCTCTGGGGATGTTTAACCATAATGTAACTTATTAAAATACAGCTGACTGCAGAAGAAATAGCACTTTTTCAACAGGGTCCAGGTTATCCAGCGAAACGCAGATAATGAATAATGGTTTATGGCAAAACTGATAATTCAGCAGCTATTCAATAGACTGGCCCTGTGGTTTCTCTTAATCATTGGAAATTGCTAGGAAGGTGCCATGGACCATCAGCCAGCTGAAAAACGGGTGTCCCCATGAGTGGAATGGCACAAGGACACCTCAAGGGGTGACAAGTCAGGAGAGCACTGCCAGAACTGATGCCCCTGTGCACCCACTGCAGCCAGAGAGCTGTACCCGCTGCTCCAGCCGTTGAGGCTTATTCTAGCATTTTCTCCCTGGCTGTGAAATAATGGTTTATTTAGAGCCAAGGCCATGAGTTAGTGCAAGGCAGTTTCATTTCTCTGTGTTTGCTTTCTCCTGTGTGTAGGGCAGGAGGGGCCAGCTTCATCTTGCCCATCTGCTCCATTGGATCCTGGGGTGCATGTCCCAGGGCACCCCATCTCAGCCCTGCTGCCTGTCACCAGAGATTAAGGAAGGGGTTTTCCCCTCACAAAGGTTCAGTTGGGCTGGTCCCATTTCTCCAGTTACTACCCATGTTTGCAAAGGCTTGCCCTGCTTTCCCCATTGGCTACAGATGGCTCCAACCACGTGAGGTGCTGTCATCAGTCAGGAGACACGTTCTGCCCTTCAGGTCCCCCTGCCCATGCCATGGCACAGGGGAGGTGGCTGCTCACACTATCCCAAACAAGCTCCTGTTTTAGCCACCAGCAGCCTGGCTTGTGCCCCACACACACTAAAGGACAATTTCAGCAGCCAAGAAAAGTTCTCACCAGAGCCAAGAAAAAGACACAACACTGGTACTCAAATCTTTCCACGTTTCTAGAGACAGACACATGCCACATACCTCAGAGTGCTGGGGACAACAACAGCTCTGGACCAAAGGCACCAGGATACCTCCAGCAGCATCACAGGTCTTCTGCAAGCTGTGGGGTAGAGGGAAGAACCCAACTGGGAGTGCCCTTAGCCCTGCTCATGAGCAGCACCTGCCTTTGGCCTCCTCCCTCTCCAAAACAGAATGGACATGCAAACCCTCTTTCTCCCTTTTCCTTCTGTAGTCCCTTGAGGTAGGGAGGGACCATTAACCCTTCCCTGCCTGAAAGCTGTTCACTGTAATCCAGCTGCCCCCCCAGACAGGACAGCAAGGGGACATCATAGGAAGAGCTGGAGCCTCCATGTGGGCTCCATCCCATTTCTTCCCTTTCCAGCCTCTCATCACTACCCAGGGTGTTGTTTGGCTGCTATCAGCAGTGATGAGAAAAAGCAGATGGTAAATAGACTCATTTTCTGAAGCACAGTTAACCTGGAAACTAAACAGTAGAGGGGCAAATGGAGCTGTTTGAAGGCTGAAGGAGTCACCGGGGAGGTGATGGGCAGGGAAGGAAAGTGCAATATGCCCTCGGGTGGAAGAGGAGAGCAGTCTGGTTTCCCCCCACCCAGCCTGCATGAGCTCATCCAACAGGCAAACTGCATTGTATCAGGTGGCTTGGGCTGGCCTGGGCCCGGTGACATCGAGGGATGCTGCCAGGACTGCCAGGGGCTCTGCTGGGGAATGCTAAATGAGCACTTAACTGCCGTGCCTTGATTTCCCAACTTGTACCCCGTGGCTATCCACAGTTACCAGCCGTGTCAGTAGTGACATGTCACACAGGCAAAGTACACTGAGAATCTCTTCAGAGAGATGTAAGTCCAAGTCAAACACTTCTTCAAATCTCTCGGGAAGATCAGACAGTAATCAGCTCTGACAGCAGGACCCAGCTGGCAGGAGGGCAAGAGAATGGTCTCACTTTGCTTAGAGCGAGCTCCTCTGCCCTGCCTCATGCTGGAACATCCCAATTTCACCCATGGTGAGGCCTGAAAAATCCAGGGGCTTGCACTTGTGAAGTCCTCTCAGTGTTTAGTCATGCTTAAAAAAAACCCTCCTTGCTTTTCTGTGCTGTCTGCAACTGAGCCTGGCTGGGGCATCTGAGATGGGAGGCTATGAGCAGGAGGGGTAGAGGCAACAGGCTTCTGGAAGAGGGCAGCTGCCCAAAGGGTTCCAGGAAAACCTCCCTTTGCATTTGTCACCTTCACACCAGACCCAGCACAGCCTGTTACCTGCAGTGCGAGGGGCTGCATTTTGCTGGGCTAGGCTTAAACTGCCCCAGAAAGCATCCGAAGATCTTGTTTACTGATTAGCAGGCAGCTTTGCTTACAGCTCCTTGAGAATCTTCCTTCTCTCTTTAATAAATACCTCCTCTTCTTCCAGCATCAAATCTGCCTGCACAGGCAGGAGCCCCGCAGGCCCGACCATGGGAGCTGCTGGGACAGAGGTGCCAGGGAGTGGTGTGGCAGCCGCTGCTTTCCCAAATCCCTTCTTAATTATGAACGATGAACACTCGAAAATCTGACCCAAGGTGGCTGTTGTTGAGTCATCTTCTGTTTAATTGCTTGCAAATATTACACTGTCTCGCAGTGTGGGCTGTAAATTACCAGCAAATAAAGTGTGGAAACTGCTTTAAAGCTAATATATTGCTTCTTGGGAAAGTTTTGGATTAAATGAGGCTTTCTGCTGAGCTAACAGTCCCTTCCCCAGGGATCAGGCTCTGGTGAGGGATGCAGGGGGTTGCAGATCTGAGGGCTGGGAGGCTGGGGGATGCTGCCCTCATACTGGACCATGCTGGCAACTTGCAGGTAGGAAGAGCCATGGGGGGTAAAACATGGAGACATCCAGTCCAATTGCTGTGACAATGTTTGTGCCGCTTGCTGAGAGCCTCAGAAGTGCCAAGCGCTATTTATCAATATTTCCCAATACCCCCCAAGGTGAGGCTTTCTGAAGATTTCAGCATGAGGGTTCCTTAAGTGACTTCAAGTGAAAAAGAAAAGAAAAATAAAACCTGCTATTTAGCAGTACAGATTTCCCCAGAGGCTTCTGTTATTATCGTCTTCCCAGTTATGAGTGATTTATCCTTGATGTTCCTGCCTTGGCACACACTCTGCAAATGCTTGCTCCTGTTGTGAATCCAACCTGTCTTGACACCTGGGCAGAGGGGACAGAGCCATCATGGGTGCCATCATCCCTCTGCCTCCCCCAGTGGTCTTCAGAGGTCTGGGTTGTCCTGCTGCCCCACACAAGTCTGGTCCATCACCCATCGGCAATATCTCAAGCTCTGGCAATGGGCAGCCCTAGATGGTTAAAAAGTGTTGAAGGAAATGTTGAGATTGGGCTGATGTGTGGATGACTCTACTGTGGGTCACTGAAGCCTTTGGGGTATCTTGTCTGGTGCCATATAGATCTTCATGGCCACAGCTGGTGGTGACCTGAGTCAGGCAGGATTTCTGCCAGCAACCAGAACTGTTAGGAAGGTCTCCAAGAAGCAGACTGTTGAAACTGCCCCCAAATTTAACCTAATTTATTAATTCAAATCTCTGGCTTCCAAGGACATCTGTCCATCATCAGCATGCATCCATCCCAGTGGAAGGAGGTAGAAGTTGTTTGTGAATCTGAGGAAAGGTGATGAAAAGCAGAAAATATCAGCAATGCTGCTGAGCTACCTTCCAAAAATAAATGGTGGCCCAGCAATGGAAGAAAAAAGTCTCTCCTCACCCTGTCTTGAACTGTTTGGGTTTTTTTCCAGGCACATGATTAAATCAATTAGAAGGTTACCAAAAGGACCAGGGCTGAGCTACCGCTGGGGATAAGTCCCACTGGGGATTTGGCCCCAGCGCTGGCTGGTGACAGCTCAGGACTGTGGCAGGATCTCCAGTCCCATTAAAATGACAAATTTCCAACCTATGGCAAGCATGAAAATATGACTTGGATATTGTTTGTCCATGACTAACAGGAAATAGGATTTCACATCGTTTCTAGATCATTCTCATAGTCACGCTGAAAGGAAATGGTACTCTTTGAATTAAAGTGTCCCCCCAGTGAAAATCAAGGTTATTTCAAGGTTTTATAACTTCCTGTTGGCCATCAGAAAACCAGAGGCAAAATCAGCAGCAGTCTCAGTCAAACATACCCCAACCCACTGTGTCTCTATGATTTCCTAGAAAAGGCAGATTAAGTGTTAAGAAGCCCTACTGCTTTTTCCCCCCAGATCTTCCTCTATAGCTTCAAGACAAAGGATGATTACTTGATGAAGGAGCCTCTTTCTATGAAGGCACTCTCACTCTACTGTGCAAAGAAATGCAAACTATAATTAGCAGGGTTTTTTCTTTGGCATGTGCAACCTGGAAACATTCAGCCATCGCCAGGTGGCTGCTGTGCAGGGATGGATCATTTAGAGGTGTTGAGCAAAGGTCAGTCCTTCAGGCATTTCAGCAGCAGCTGGTGGCACAAATGAGGACTTCTTGGAATCAGCCAGTGCGTTTAGCTACATCTTGGCAAAAAGCATCACCCTGAGGCAGAAGGAGATGTGTCCAGGATCTGTCAGCTCCTCTGTCCCCATTGCTGATGGTTTTTAAAAGTCCTGCAGGTTTCCTCTCCTTCCCATGTGCTTCCACACCTTGCCACAGCTCGGGACTGCAAAGGAAAAGCACAGTTCCTACGAAACACAGGTAGGGAATCAGCACAAGAAAGACATGGACCTGTTGGAGTGGGTCCAGAGGAGGCCACAAAAATCATCTAAGGTTTGGAACCCCCTCTGCTGTGAGGCCAGACTGAGAGAGTTGGGGGTCAATGCGCAGGCCGAGACGAGGGAATGAGGAAGTGGCTTGACCTGGATGGTGACTGGAGGAAATGCCGCATGAAAGGCGGATGGAAGTCCGGCTGCTGTGAGGCAATGGAAAAACTTTTTGCAGAAGTACTACCCCCTGGAGCTGGGGGTATAAAAGCCCATGTGCTATAAATAACATCCCCAAGGGTATAAAAGTCAGTGCACTCTCAATAAAGCTGATTCTGGTTGCACCTTCAGCTGGGGTCTGTGTCTTCATATGCCACAGAGAGAGGTAGGATTTTTCAGTCTGGAGGAGAAAAGGCTCCAGGGAGACCTTCTTGTGGCCCTTCTGTTCTTAAGGACAGATGGGGACAGACTTTTTAGCAGGGCCTTTTGTGCCAGGACAAAGGGTGATGGTGTTAAACTAAAAGAGGGGAGATTTAGACTGAAGAAAAGGAAGAAATTTTTGATGCTGAGGGTGTTAAGACCCTGGCCCTGCTTTCCCAGAGAGGTGGTCGATGCCCCATCTCTGGAAACTTTCCAGTGAGGTTGGCTGGGGCTCTGAGCAACCTGCTCTAGTTGCAGATGTCTCTTCTCACTGCAGGGGGGCCAGAGTAGATGAGATTTAAAGGTCCCTTCCAGCCCAAAGCAGTCTATAATTCTATGAAATGAGGTCTATGTTTATATCAAGGATGATGGATAGAAAGACTGCAGCTGTTTTCTTGATGTGCCCAGTTGGGGTGTTCCTTGACTGAGCTCACCCAACATCTCCTGCAGATTGATCCTCCTGCTGGGCAACCACATCACTCTTTATTTGGAAAACATTCCCTTAGAAAAAGCCAGGGGCAGACAGAAAGCCATTTCCTTTACCAGAAATACCTGGAAGAGAGCAAAAGAAGTGGGGAGGAAGGAAGCTGTAAAGAAGAGGAAGCTGTAAGGCATTCAAAACCTCAGTTCAGAGACGCTCAGGAGCTGGAAAGAAATAAAAGAGCATCTGGTCTTTGTTCACTCCTGGAGCCACATCTCTGGCAAAGATGATCAAGAACAATAAAACTTCTACCAGGTCAAGATTTTCCTTGATGAATGTTAAGGATTTACTCAACAAGAATTCTGAATAGTGTGAAAATAATAATGGAAAACATTTTTGTTGTCTCCAGGGAGGAAGATGCACACAAAGTGGTTTTCTTGGCTGGGTCATGCTGGCAGCAGCCCTGGGTACAAATAGCTGCTGCATGGATTTCAGGAGCCACCCTCAGAGAAAGACTGGAAGGAAATGTGTCCTTCCCTTCTTCCCTCTCTCCTTCAGCTAATTTTGTATTTCTCTTTCTGGCTGTGCTGCAGAGAGTAATGAACGTGGGTGATTTGCCATCAGATAAATTGCATGCCATTAGCTGCCTGTTTAGAGACCATATTTCCTCTTTGTGATGAGAACTCAATATCTTTCCAATGAGTTATTACTTGGAGATCTTCTAGACCTGGACTTTAAGTACCAAGCAATTACTGCACCATAATTCCAGGGCTGCTCACCTCCCTACTAGACACTGTCTCTTAAGCCTCATCAGGTTGACTGGAGGAAGCTTTTTTTCAGTTGTAAAAGAATGGCTTAATGGCAGCTGTTTTGAGCAGCTCCCTTTTCCCTTCTCCTTTTCCATCCATCCTTTTCAGTCACCCACTGCAATCTCTTCATCCTGAGTGGTGAAGGAACTCCACCTTGCAACAGGAGTCTACTGGAAATAATAGAGAAGTGGCCCAAAGCTTGTACCAACACAGGCATTAAACCATGGCACCGATGCCCTGTTATGCCAGCTCTCCTTGGGGGCTGGCACAGACACATGTCCCAGCCCAGCATCTCCCAGGGATAATTTTTTCCTTCTCTCCAGTCTAAATCTCCCTTAGTTTTAAACCATCATCCCCTGTCCTGGCACAACAGAGCCTGCTAAAAAGACTGTCCCCATCTTTCTGACAGGCTTATTTAAGTATTGAAAGGCCACAAGAAGGTCTCCCTGAAGCCTTCTCTCTTCCAGTCTAAACAACCCCAGCTTTCTCAGCCTGGCCTCCCAGCAGAGGGGTTCCAGCCCTTTGATCATTTCTATGGCCTCCTCTGGACCTGGTCTCACTAACCCT
Organism: Megaceryle maxima; assembly: GCA_024605025.1. Lineage (NCBI taxonomy): Eukaryota > Metazoa > Chordata > Aves > Coraciiformes > Cerylidae > Megaceryle > Megaceryle maxima. The sequence goes on along the minus strand of JANHGN010001288.1, from coordinate 50,250 downwards.
GCTCCCACCCTTGGTACCTCCACTACTGCCTGCTCCAGTGGTCTCAGGCAAACTCCCTCCTGCTCTAGGGCCATCTCTCCTACTTACAAAGCAGGAAGAGAAGTCTTTCTGTCCCTTTGGGAAAAGCCCTTTGCCCTGGGACACAGGTCTGCCCTGTCTGCGTATTTTTTTGCCCTCCAAGCACACAGGCGAGGCTGGAGCTCAGCATGGCAGCAGCAGAGGCTGGAACAGTTGTTATGACTTTAAATCTCATTATTGGAAGAGTATCAGCTCCTCCTGACCTTTTCTATACCTCAAGGGAATAGTGGGTGGTGTTGGGTGCCCCCTTTGGAGCTGTTTCAACAAAAAATTCCCAAATAGGCCCATTTTCCCCTCTTAAAAAATTAATTATAAATGTAATAGGTGCTTCTTCAAGCTTTGCGTGGAGCTGGAGTTGAGCCCAGCTCTTGTCTGACATGATCATAGTGTGGGTTGTAGGGAAGTGCTGAGACTGTGAGAAACAGGTGCTCTAAAACCAAAGGAAACCCACTACAATTCTGCAGACAGACTGAGCCTGCCCTGGTGCTCTCAACAGGTCCGAGCGCAGCTTCTAATGCTGCTTTCCTCAGGGGCTGGAAGCTGAGGGGAGACGACATACCTGGAAACATCGTCCCTTGTAGTGAGCACCAGCATCTCAGCTGCCTGCAAACCTGTGCAAACACTTCTGAGATTCAACCCCCCCAAAGCACGTTTCTTTTTTATTAAAGCATACAGCAACAAGAAGCAGAAAACTCAGGGCTGGAGCCACTAACACAGAGTTCACAGTGCCCGGGGCATCTCATGCATTTTTTAAACATCTTGACCTGCAGAAGTGAAAGAAAAAAAGAAAGAAGAGTGCCTGGGGCTGTCCTGCTGCCCACTCCTCTTGCTCCAGGCACCTCTGCTTCCACCCAGTCCCCAGGCTCCATGCTGGTGGGACCAGATACGGTGCAGTGGGATGGGATGCAGCAGGATGGTATGGATGCAGCAGGATGGGATCAGTGGGATGGGATACAGTGGGATCAGCAGGATGGGATGCAGCAGGACATAACACAGCAGGATGGGATGCAGGGGACAGGGTGCAGTGAGCCATGATGCAGCAGAGAGGCCGAGTACCTGCTGGTGCTTCCCCAGCCCTGCTGAGACTTGATTCAGAAGCAGGGCCCAGCTCTCACAGCAGCCATGAGCACTAACTCTCAGCAGATTTATTCATAAATGATGAATTTCTATTAATTAAGAAAGAACTTTCCTGATGAGCAATTAAACACCTAAGTAAGCTTCAGGTGGGTGTGGGTGGCTGGATGGAGAGCACCTCAACCCTGTGCTTTACCAGGGCAAATGCTCCCTTATAGTAGAAATGGTAAAACTGAGCTAGCCAGGAAACTTGCTTTTTTTCTCTTCTTTCTTTTAGCAGCTGTTCTTACTTTCGACATCTCTCCACCGTCAGCGCTTGGAAAGTCTCCCACTACCCTCACGAAGTTATTGTGTGTTTGCCGGTCTCGCTGGGATGACCCTGGCCACTTTTGGCTGCAGAGCTGCTTGTTTGAATTGAAATCTCTTTCTATTCTTCCTCTGATCTATTCCTACTATCAGATGCAGGAAAAGCAGCCTATCTTGGGAGAAGCCAGGCAGGGTGTCCTACACCACGGGCAGTTTTGTCTCTCCCTTTCCCTCCTCCAGAAATATAAAAACATTATTCTTGGCAGAATTAGGGTTTTTTGAATGGCCAAGTAATGGAACAAGCCTACAGGAGATACTTCAGCCTCCCAAACTGCTGACGTTGAAATGTATCCAGGAGACCAGGCTAATACTGGGAGTATTTTAAATAGATCAAATAATCATTGCTTTGCAAAGCCAGATTTTAATGTCTCAGGCCTCAGGCAGGTAGAGTTCAAGTGCGTTTTGATAGTGTATTAATAGTGTATTAATGAAGCCCACATACGCCGCTTGTGATCTTCAAAGGCACTCTTGTTTTTGAACTGTAATTGTCCACTGAGAAATGACAAAACAAACAGCAATTACACTGGAAAAGGGATTTTAAAAAAATTATGCCAGTGGGACTGGAGCTCATAAAACAGCGTTAGTGATATATACACATTAAACTGTTGCCAATTGCTGGAGAACTGAAAGCACAGAAGTGCCTTGGTTTCCTGATTTCTTTCTTTTGCCTTTTTTTTTTATGATTAAATTTTTTTGCAGAGTGAGTGATGCCCAGAGATGAAGACAGATGGTACATCTGCAGCCAGACCCATGAGGAGCTCCCAAAGCATCCCTATGTTGAGAGGGGGAGCAGTGCTGGTCCACTGGCATCCCTGAGCTCGCAGGAGATGTGGTCCCTGGAAATGCCAAATAATTCCTCTGCACCCAAGGTACCCAAAGTAGCCATGATGCTGGGAGCTCCATCTCAGCATTGCTGCCCTTTAGGAGCTAAACTACAGGACATGCCCTGAAAACTGCTCCAGCCTCTTCAAAAAGATGAGACCTCACTCATCTAGAGGATGTTTTTATCAACATGATGCTAATAATCCTTTGTTTTGGTTTGGTTTGGTTTTTTCCTTGTTTTGGGTTTTTTTGTTTGTTTGGTTTTGTTTGTTTGTGTTTTTTTTTTTTTTTTTTTTTTATTAGGGTGGCACTGTCCCTCTTTGTGTTCAATCTGCAGAATTCTTTTCCATGAGATAATATAACCCAAGTTGGACCCGGTGTGCAGAAAACCGTTGATAACAACACGAGGACATTTATTTTGTGTGGTATTATTAAAGTGAAAACACCAGCCAGGCAGCAGTGGCCAATTACTGTCAGCTCCTACCTGCAAATAGGGAAAAATTCCCCTTTCCCAGGAAGGAGAAAGAGAAGTTATGGACTGGACTTGGTGCTGCAGCAAAGCAAATAATAATAATAATAATAATCTGTGTGTCTAGAAAGATTAGGGGCTGGAGTGCTCCCTGCCTGCTCTGCCACGTTGGGTTTCCAACTTTATTTTTGGAGCATTTCTAGTTTCAGGCCAGTTTCTCTTCACCTCAAGTACACTTTTTCTATTAAAAATAGAGAAGTATATTGTTGAGACCCGACCTACTGTCATTTAAGTAGCTTGTAGAAAAACATTAAGCAGCACATGGTTGCTGTCAGCTCTGTAAAGAAGCTCTACAACCATTGAGGCATTATTAGCAGGCTCTGGCTGAAGGGCTGGATCCAGTGCCTGCCAGCATCGCTACCCTCCAAGAGCGCAGACAAAATAAATCCCTCTCTGCATCAACATTTGCCACTAATTTAGTCATTGCAAAGCTGAGGAATTTGGGATGAGAAAAAAAAAATGGAAGAGCTCATTTGCCTTTTCCTGCCTGTGAATAAAACCTACGTAATATATTAATATTAAAAGCATAAAGAACATGAAAATTGGGAACAAAGCGCTTGGCTCCCTCATTACAGATAGTACTTATCTTGTTTAGGAAATCAGTTTTAAATGCATGCTCAGATAAGCTTGGTTTTTCATCTGTAGTTACCACATTTTAAATGGCTTTTATTTAACTAACAAAAACTACTTTTGAGGCTGGCTTTTGGGTGTCTTAAATTGAAAACCAATTTCCATCTGAATAAACCATGGCACATGTTGAGAGACCAAAATTAACAATCATCTCATAAAAAAGAAATGCATCATTCCCTGTATTATAACATAATAAAGTGCAAACACGGAGAATTGCCATAAATGTACATTAAGCTACATAATTGCTTAAGTAACCTCACATACATAAAGTGGTTTCTTCTGCTATGCAAAAAAAAAAAAGCTGTAAAAGAGTAAACCTGTTAGTGGTTACTAACCAAGAAGAACCAAGTTAAGAAAATAAATAAAACATACAAATGAGAAACAAGATTAAAGATGATCATATAAACCAAGCTTTCTGCTTTGCTAATTTAAATCATTATTAAAATGGGTGGCTGAAATCAATCATCTCCAAAGTATTCAGTTTTATAGCTCCTTCCATCCCAGGGGCAGCCCTGGCAGGACAGGGTGGGACAGTGGCAGATCATCTGCTGGGTTTCATCCCCCTACAGCTCTTGGGCTGGTGCTGAGCTATCATGGGTTTTTTAAAAAATTCAATTACCAGTGCCAAAAGCTGCCCAAGATTGTTCAGTTCTTCCCAGCCCCAGCTCCGTCAACCACCACACACTTGGAAAGGTGTTGCACAGTTGTTCCTGCCTGCAGGGGTCACAGAGAGAAGATGGGGATTTGGAGACAGCCAGGGGTATTAGAAAAGTCGTGGTGTAATGGTTGATGCTTCCTTCTGATGCACATCCCACAACGTTCAGGAGACAATGGGTGACCGAGAGCCACAGAACTGGGACGTGAGGTTGTGGAACCTGGCAGCCACCAAATCCATCCCTTCCTAAGTTTTATTTGGGTAAGATACGCAAGTTTTATAGGAAAGCATTAACTTGGATCCTCCCAGGTAGGTGTCCTACAAGCTGGGTGGGGTGAGGAGGGGCAGGAGATACATGTCAGCCCCACAGCAGTGTCCCATCTGCTAATCCATCCCACCCTGATGGGCAGCAGGAACCACTTTGCTGTTGCCATGGCTGTTAGGGTGCTGTGGGGAGCCCAGGGATGCACTGTGTGCACTGTGTTCTCAAAGCCCTATGGCAGCACTCACAGCAGGACCCCCCACAGTGTGTGGCTATGCCACTACCTGTGGGCTTGCCATCACTGGGAAGCAGCAAGGGCTTCACATCTCTCCACACCCATGGTCATTCACTGTGCTCTTGAGGAGGCCTAATCTTTTGGGAGTGGATAGGGAAATGTCTGAGGAGATGATCTGGGATTTTAGCAGGGCCTGGGGCAGCCTGGAGGACATGCAGGGATGTAGTGGTGCAGCTTCCACCTGGCTACAGCAGCACCCTGGGAAGACAGGAAAAAAAAAACAAAAACCAAACAAACCCCCAACCTAATTCCTTGCTTCCTTGCTGGCATCTCTTGCTCTGACTCGGTTCCAAAGCACACCCCCGCTCCTGAGCAAACCAGACCATCTTTCTTTCATATGAAAGAGAGAAGCTCAGCAAGATGTAGCAATAATCTGTCGTTTTCTATTCCACTGCTCAGCAAGGAGCCTCTGGGGATAGTGGGGAAGGAAAGGGACCTCAAAATAGCGGCAGACTTTCCGTGCAGCTGGAGAAGCTTTCTGGAACAAAGGAAAACCTGGAACAGAAAGCATTCCCCTTCCCTGCTCCCATCCGAGGGAAAGGGCTTGAATGCAAGTGACATGAAATGCCCTATGGTTTTGCTTGGCTGGGAGTCGCAAGCAGCACCCACCTGGAAGAGGTGGGAGGCTTCCAAGAAGCATCTACCATCATCAACCGATGGGCCACCCCAGGGCTAGGACTCCCTGATCACATCTACTTTGGAAAGCTGTATTTGCTTCTGCTCCACAACCAACATGTTGCCCAGCCTCTTGTCTTGGCATTGATTGCTCCATCCATGGAGCAGGCACCTCTCACCTTGGCAGGGGCCTGCTGGGCCAGTGCTGGGCCAGCACAGCCCTGTGGTCCTACCTGCACTTTGAACCCTTCTGCAGGTGATGGTTTTGTAGTGAGACCAAAGAGGTCATCGGCAGAGTGCTGTGTCTGAAGGAGAGGTAACCTTTGAGCAGGTCACCCAGAGGCTCCCTCTGAGCCCTCGCCAGAGAGAGAAATCCTAAAAATGACACTGTCTTCTCTGGGAGGAGCACCCATGTACCAATAGCCAGCGTGGCTCCAGGAGATGAGCACCTGCTCTACAGGGCTGCTACAGGAGGAGCACACCATGCTGCACCGCACCAACCCCTACCTGCTTTAGGACTGCAAGAGGAACGGGTCACCCATCCCCACAGAGCACTGTGTGCCTGAAGGGTGCTGTGCTGGATACCAGAGGCAGCAAAGGCATGGCCAGTTTGAAGCTCTCATTTGAAGCCCATTGCCTGCAGGCTGCACCATGTTGAGCTGTAATTGCCTGCTTCCTGCCATTGGTCCCCTGCCATGCCTCCAGAATGAGACCTGAGCATCTGAGCTTCATAATGGTCATCAAACACCACAGGCCTTCATCCCCTCTCCCCATCATCCTCCTGCCCCCAGAACAAAAAAATGAAGAGATGCCTCAAGCCAGCACAGAGGAAAGTGCCCTGTAGCTGAGGTTGCAGCACCTGCTCTCTGCTGGGGACAGGATGATGGAAGGACCAGGAGAGTGTCATTTCTTCTCCTAGAACATGCAAGTAGAAATTTGATCTCTGGCAGGGGCGAGAGGCACCTTTGCACTACCCAACATTGCAAAAGGCTCAGGCCTGGGAGGGTGCAAACCCCACGGCTGGATCCCTGCCTGAGGAACAGGTAGCAGTGACCAAACTGCTGCAGTTACTGGTGCCTGCCTGACTTGAGCTCTGGCCACATGCCAGCTCAGTAAATTCTGAGTTCCTACCACCACCTTATTAAACCAAACTAGACGTAAGCTGAAAGCAAGTCGTAGCAAGGAAAGTGTTTCCAAAGCACTGGCACCAGCTATCCTGGGTGAGCCTCATCTACCGTAAAAAGCACCGTCTTGAGGCTTTCTTTGTCTGGCCAAAGCTGAAGCGCTCAGGCTGAGCACAGGCCTTGTGCTGCCAAGGGGTATAAATTGGCACCTATTAGCTATCCTCAAAATAACTCTAACTTAATCACCTCATTATGTTGAACAAATCAGCATGAGAACTTCTGCTTCTTGATGCCAACAGGACAGGGCAAGATAAATTGCGTTTCAAATCCCAGCACAATTAGGGAAAGGACAGGACAGAGCACAGCTTGGGGATGGGGATGCCTGCGTGGGCTTCACTGAGCTTAGTGCACCATGGCAGTAGGGCCAGGCCAGGGTGAACAGGGGGTCTGCATCAACCCACAGCCCTGCCTCCTTCGGTAGTGCTCCGACAGCTGGGAAAATGCAAACATTTCCCAACATCCCTGATTTCACCCAATTTTCAGCCACCCCAAACCATGGCATGTGAGGACAGTTCTGCAATGGGTGCCAGCTCTAGGCTGTGACCTGCCACCATTTCCCATGCCTACTACCCATGTGTTTTGCTACCACCAAGCTCTTGCTGTAGAACCTTGGTATGTTAAAGCTGATGTTAACACAGAGTCCCTGGGATGGTCTCTGTGAGCAGAGCATTTTGGCTTCACCAGACAGTGGAAAACAAGCAAGATACTGAACAGCACATTGGTCTGGCAGTAAAGGAAGGGAGTTTGCCATGTTAGTGAGGAGCACTCAAGCAGTGCCTTAGGTTAATGTCTTCAGCTGCTGGAACTAGGGAGCATCTCCACACCACAAAGCACTAAAGGATCATCCAGGCATGAATGCATGGGTGAGAACTCCAGAAATCAGCCCTCTGCCAGCACCAGCAGACCCAGGAGCTCCTCAGGATCTCAGGGGAGCTCCCTCAGCCCTGCACTGCTTTGGGAGATCTTCAGGGTCCCCATGTCAACATGGAGCTGCAGACTAAGCCATCTGCCTCCATGCCCTGTACAGACGTTTCCAGCAGATTTTCAATGACCTTCAGAGGGGTGTCTCTGCTCTGCCAGCTCTCATCTCAGATGATTTGGTGCCTCCCCAGTTCCTGTCATGCAAATGGAGGGATGGTAAATCTTTGGCCAGCAGTAATTCACATCTAGACAACATGGGACAGAAGATAATGAAGGTTTTTGAAATCCAATAGTCCCTAAACACTTTCAGGTGCTGCCTTTGCCTTTCTATCTTCATGCTTCAGGGACAAATCATTCCTTACAATCTGTGCTCCCAGCTCATTTTGCCTGAACTCCAGAGAAGGATTTCAGTTAGGTCTAGCACAGCGTATCATCATTTGTCATAAAATTATTTTTGTTCATTTATCTCCATTCTGCCTTTTCAAGTCCTTTCCTTGCGTGCTACTTCGGCCAAATTCCCAATTCCCTGAATTTATTATCACTATAAAATGGTTGCCTGCTCCACAGCATGACCTAGACATGCACCCCACTGCGATGCTTTAGAGGCCTTTGTCTGTTCCTATGGCAACTGGAAAAAGAGGCAAGCAATGAAGCCAGCACCAGGCCAGATCCTGCCCGGATGTTGCCACCCCCCTCCCAGATGGGAGGCTGTGAGGAGGCCAGAAGAACATGGGGAGATACACAGTGCTAGGATGAGCGGGGCAGAAACATCTCCCTGGTGCTTTCTGTCCCCTGGTCACCTCAGAGCAGCTCTGCACTGGGTCCACACATGGCCAGGAAGACATGGCTTTACTAGAATGCTGGATGGTGCTTGGTGCTGTGCTTGAAGCTGGGGTGGGATGGAGACAACAGGTGCTTAGTAAGATGTGGATTTAAGCATGAGGACATGGATATCAGCCTCAGGCCTCCCCAGTGCTGCCCACCCACCAAAGTCTTCCCCAAAGGAGCACAGGTGGTGCATGGACCTGGCACCCCACAGTGCCACCCAGCTGGGTGGCACAAAGTCCTGTGCCCTGCAGGACTTGTCTTGCTCTGGTTTCTTACTCTGCTTGTCCTCCAAATAAAATACCTTGCCCAAACCCACTGTCTCCAAACCAGCTGCCTTTGCCACAAAAAGTTGCTTCTGCAAAAACCTACCACCAACCTAACCTGTTGATAGACATTAACACCTTTGCTTTCATTTACTGATGCTATTCTCTTTTAATTCTTCCTTAATCAGCCCCCACATCAGCCACTCCATCAGTTTGCCCAGAATCGAAGTGGAGCTGACAGGTCTGTAATTATCCAGGTCATCTCATTTATCCTTTTTAAACTCTGGCAGAGCTCTCACCTGGGAAATGAGTGGAGCAGGTTCAGATCTTGCTTTTGACACAGACACATTTTGTTTTTCCTCTTGTGATGGGTCCCTGCCCTCAGGCTGGGGATCCTGTGGAAGTTGCCTAACCAGCACCTTGCGTATAGCCACCAGCACCACCCCTGCCTCCCATAGCCTCCCAGCTTTCATTAAAACCTGGGAAAAAAAGGCATGGAAGGACCCCTCATCCTCTCTGCAGCTTGCAAAACAGGAGCTGGGCTCCAGGGGTGACAGCTCTCAAATCTCACCACAACAGCCATTGTATTTACTAAACATCCCCTGAGCTGGGGTCTATAAGTCACCTCCTCACATGGCAGGAGTCTTTTTCCCCTATATCCCAGTTTAAAAACAAATGTTCAAAACTAAAGCAAATAAAACTAAAGCAAATAAGATGAAAACAGTCTCTGGCCTTGACCCCAGGGGGAAAATTGTATTACTTCCTTCTGGAAGAAAAAAAACAAGGGGGCTGCAGGTTTCCCCAGCCTGGGTGCTCAGTGAGATTACCAACCCTGTGCAGGTTGGGGTGACAGCACACACTGGCATCCCCACAGAGCTGGCCACAGCCACAGGGCTCAGCCCCAAGGGGAGGATGACCAGCAGGACCCTGCATGTCACCTTCCCTACCCAGGGCAGCAGTGTCAGGCCCAGAAGTTGCCCCCACAAGGACTCACAGCTGTTGTTTGGACCAGAATAAGCTTTCCTTGGTCAATCAAAATATTGTGAAGCTGCAAGAGCCTCAAAGAAAATAAGAAAAAGAGCATTTGCAGGCAGCAAACATTCATATTAGGGCCCCTTCAGCAGATAACTTATAGCCACCTATAAAAGCGATGTGCAGCAAGTCTTCCGAGGCCAGGCTGCTTTTAACACCCATCAATAGACACTGGAAAAAAAAAAAGTGAAGAGGGATGAACAAAAGCAGCAACGCTACAGAGATGCACCCTGGCTGCATCGCAGGGGAGGCAGCACGTTTACACTCAGCAATCGCCTTTGATCTGGTGTTCCTTGGTTCTGATTTTACACTTACAAAGGATGCTGCTGATCCAGGCAGTGCCTTGAGCAACTGGCCAAGCCCCACACGTTCCTCCTGCAGATGGTACAAAGCACTTGAGAGATAGATGGGAAAGAGCTTCTCCTCCATCTGCAGCCACACGGTCACAACACACTGGCAGGAAAGACGGGAAGCGAGCCTTTGCTCGCTGCCATCTGGCAACCAGAGTCCAGGGAGCTGGGGCTGGAGGTAAAGGAGAAAATAGCTTTTCTGTTTGCACACTTGTAGGAAGGAGGAAGAGGTTAAGTTGGGACCAAAAGCTGGTTTGCAAGCCTAGCAGGGAGTGCAGAGCCACATTTGTGACCTCTGCTAGCTGCAGAAAGAGCTTCTCCCTGAAGGCAGATGAAAATACAGGGTTGTTTTGGTGCTGGGATTCACGGGGAACCAGAGCAGATATCACCAGGCTTTGTCCAGTGTTGCTCAAAACCCCTCTGGGAAGCAGCTTTATACCAAAGGATTTGTGAAGGATTGCTGTTCAGTAGCAGAAGGGTTTGCTGAGCAAAGGCGCTGCAGGAAGGATACCAGGGGATGAAAAACTGCTGCATTTTAATGCCCAAGGCTGGCTGGGACTCAGTGGCATTTTGTTCTATCTGCTGCTTTGTAATCCTAGTTTGTGCCTCCCATCAGGTTACAAGCTGGGGAGCAAAAGCCCAAAGTAAAAGTAGTCTGCTGTGTGGAGGCGGTGGCCCAATGGCAAGGGATGCTCAGCAGGGTTCGGCACTGTGGGATCTGCTCAGTGAGGAAAGAGCAGCAAACCCCTGGCAGCATGTGCCAGCCAGGAAAGCTTGCAGAAAGGTAATGGCCTCCAAATAAACATTTGCATGTGAGCTGTAGAGCAGGTGTTGCTGCAAGACCCTCACAGTGGAAGCTCAGCACTGCTCCAGAGAGGCTGAAGTTTAGGTCAAGGAAGGGATCATAGAATTATTTAGGATGGAAAAGACTTTTAAGACCATTGAGTCCAACTGTTAACCTAGCACTGCCAAGTCCAACACTAAACCATGTGTCTCAGCACCACATCTACAAATCTTAAAACCCCTCCGGGGCCAGGGACTCCACCCCTGCCTCAGGCAGCCTGGGCCAGGCATTGACAACCCTTTCCTAATGTCCAACCTAAACCTCCACTGGCACAACTTGAGGCTGTTTTCTCTTGTCCTGTCACTTGTTACTTGTGAAAATGTCCCTCACCATACTACAACCTCCTTGACAGTTGATCAAGTTGATCAAGAACAATGTTCCTTTGTTCCACCTGAGGGCATATTTGCAGGATCCTTGGACATGCCCTTGCTCCAGGGCAGCCTGCTGGACACCACGTGGGCTGCTCCCATCCAACACAATATGCTCCACATGAGCAGACCCAGGGAGCCCACACTTCACTGGCAGGTGAGTGGCACTGCTCCAGCATTGCCAACAATGTACATCAAAGCAACACTGACATCTCCCACCAAGATGTCTAAACATGAATTTTCTACCTATGCCTAAGCTCTCTTGGCTGTGAGCTGCTCTGCTCCTTTCCAAATGAGCTTGAACTCCTCTTCCCATTTACTGCCTGCCCCCTCCTTACACTACAGAGGTGGGACATGTCTCTTTCTTCAGCAACCCAAGGGGATGGCTGGAGGCAGCATGAACACCAGAGACAAAGGAAACTCACCAGGCCCCTCTGCCCTCCATGACCACAGCAGAGCTATCAGCAGGGAAGGATGCACAGAACCAGAGGTTGTACAGCCCCATCTAAGAGCAGCTGCATCAGTGCCACCAGCCAATCTCACACTGCAATTTGGAGAACCACCACTGACACAGGAATGATGAACAGCAAGTGCTTTCTGAGAGCTGCAGGCAACATTTCCATGTGTCCCTATTTCTGGCACGATAAACCCCAGCACATTATAAGGCTTCAAACAGCTCACTGCTGTTTGAAAGGCTTTTAAAAAGCTTTGTTCGATACGCATGTATTTGTTAAAAAGTCCAACATCGATTCTCCTTGCACATCCCCACTAGCCCATCTCTCCTCAACCTCCTAAACCTGTCGCTTCTCCAGTGCGGGGATCCCTTTGTAAGGTAGCATTTTATATAATGCACTCAGTGTGATGAGGCTGGGCAGTAGGACTCACAGAAATGCCTTTTTGAGCACACCTAAAACTGCTTGTTAACCAGAAGGGAGATACAAAGAGCACAAACTACTTAAATGAGGTATGTCTCGTGTGTGCTGGTTGTGCACAAACCCCATTGCTACCCAGCAAACTTCTCAGGAATTCAATAGTGCTGAGGATTTAATAGCTGCAGAGATGAAGCTGTGAAAAATAATCGGGCTTTGTTTGGTAGCTTCCTGACACTTGTGGGAAACATAATGGTTTCAAATGTTGGGACTTTAAAGCTGGGTATTTTTAAAACAAAAAGAAAAACTGAAGGAGATTTCCAGCCAACATCTGAGCAGTGATATGAACTCATTTGAGAATTTCTAGGGAAGGAGCAGAAGGCTTTAAAAAAGTGCTCATCCCTTCATCCTTCCTGTGACAGCATTAGGATAAACTGAAGGAGCCTTCAGCCTCACACCATCTCGCTTTTCAGTGCCACAGTGGGCTTGGGTGGGATATCCCCGATGGGGTGCTGGGATTTATTCCACAGGAGCAGAGCTGTATGTGCCACGGGGTGAGCAGCAGCCTCCCTTGCCCCACACTGAAGGGGCAGGATGAAGAGCCTCCAACTCACCTCAGGCAGACTGCAAAGTGAAAGCCACTCACCTGTGGAAATACAGACCAGCAGCTGGAGGAAGCCTTTCCTTTATTTACAGCAGGTTCCCAGGACTCCAGGTGTGAATTGAAAGGGTTTGCCTGCTTTTTGAGAAGCTATTTAGCCCGCTACAAAGAAATGTGCAGCATCTCCATAAATTTCAGCAATGTCCAGAGGGCAGCAGGATCAGAGAAAAAGCCCTGACCACAAGTCCATCAATCTCTTGAGGAAAGAATCAATTTTTATGTGTTTGCAGCTGTGGGGATTATAGTTGACCTTGTGGAATCATAAATAGAAGGCACTTTTGGCACAGTCCCTGCTTTCATCTGACTTATTTTCCTCCTCTTCTCCCCCCCTGCTCCTCATTTTTGGAAGGTAACTGCCTACTTTGCAGGCAGCCTGCCTACAGCAACCTCCACTGGAAATATTCATGCATGTGTTATTTTTTGTTTGTTTGTTTTGGGTTTGTGTTGTCTTTCTTTTGTGTGGGGGGGGTTGGTTTTGTGGTGGGTTTTGTTTTTGGTTGTTTTTTTTGTTTGTTTGTTTTTTGTTTTTTGTTTTTTTTTTGCTAAAAGCAAAAAAGCCCCTTGATGTTCCAGGGCTCCATCTCAGGTTGGTATCAGCCCAACACAGCCAAGGCAGGCGAGTGCAGTACACAGAGCCACTGCAGCCTACAAGATGCACCCAAAGTCATTACCACATTTATTTAACAAATTCTTATAGTTATGCTTTTTTTTTTTTTTACCATGCACCTACAGGTTTCATGTTTCCAGGCCAAGCTGGGCTGTTTTGTTGTAGAGGATCAAAAAAAGTGTCTATTTCTATAACAAGTGAGGTCATATTTTAAGTCATTGCAGTCTTACAGACACCTGCAATGATCTGAATGTGGCCTCAACCCCCTTTTACAGGCTCTCAAAACATCCACATGCATGGGTGTGCTTCTGTAGGAGCACAAACCTCCAAGAAAGCATTTGGAAACAGGATCAGGAACCTAAAGGCTTTTGCAACACCCTTCCTGCTTTCCTCCCTCCCAAGCCTTGCCACAGGGAGAGTGACTGGTTTCTTCCTACAGCAGCGCAGGTGGGTACCACAGCATCTCACACCAGAAGTGCCTGAGCTTCCCCAAAACCCAAGGACAGGGCTGTTTCACAAGGCAGCTGGGGCAGGGTGTTGGTGTCACACTTCACTGAGACCTGGGGTGCTCCATTCTTCCTGCATGGGGAGACATGCTGCTGGCTCTCACTGAAGCCCCTCACCCACTCCCTGGGAGCATCGCAGCAGCTTTGCTGCTCCGGGATGAGCTGCAAGGCTCACTGTTCCCCACAAAGCATCGTGCCCTTACAGATCACACAGGAAAGAGGCAAGGCACAGGTTTTGTAAAACTACTAAGGAAAAGACCCCAAACTTATTTTACAGCCCTACCTTCTGCACAGAGAGGTAGCCCTTTGAAAGCCAGAGTGCCTTGTAAAATCTGGGTCAATTTTGTGAGATTATTTTGAAAGAGTGGAAAATCAACTTCAAACTACCCTATTTTAGCTGTTTTGTTTTGGTTTTGTTCCCCCTCCCCCCCATTTTCTTTGGGTAAAGCACTTTGGAATGACTTTTTGTCTTTATAATCTACTGAAGTTAAATCAAAGTTAAGACCCAAATAAAACCTGAATGATTGGTGACAGAGCTCTGTGAACTCTCACCATGGAGCCAGCAGTGAGCTGACTGGTCTCTCACCCAGACCAGCACTACCACAACTGATTAACTTAGACAGTTAAATCAACCCTCATCTCACCAATGCTCCTTATTTAAGCCCAATTCCCTTCTATTTTCAGCTGAGCAGCCATCATCATGAGGATGAGAGACCAGGGAGTTATGTTCCCAACTGGGAACCACTGTTGCCCTCATCATGGGTGTGAATGAGAACCTCCCTAGTGTGGGGCTGGAGCTGGTTATATCCTGCCCTGAATGCAAGCTGCAGGCCATGCCCCAAAGGACAGACTTGCTGCCCAGCCACAGGCAGAAGCTTCCTGCAAAGCTCTCCCCCACCCCATCCCATGTGGGAGAGCCAAAACCACCAACCTACATGTGTTGACACACATATGGATACATGAATCTGAGTGACAGCAGCATCAACAACATGAGCACCTTGTGTGCCACTACACCACGATTCATCTGCTTCATTGGGGGTCTTGTCCTGAGCAGCACCGTAGAATAAATAGAATGGTTTGGGGTGGACCTTTAAGGCTCATCTAGGGCAACATCCCTGCAGGGAGCAGGGACAGCTTCAACTAGAGCAAGTTGCTCAGAGCCCTGGTCAACATGACCTGGAATGTTTCCAGGTCCAGGACACCAAACACCTCTCTAGGCAGCCTGGACCAGTGTCTTGCTACACTCAGTGTAAAACATATCTTCCCTATATCTCGTCTAAAGCTCCCCACATTGCTAGCATCACCTTCTCTCCTTACTCCACCACTCCTATTTCAGGAGCAAATGACCAACATTCATTGCTGTGACTTTCCCTAAATACAACCCAAACACTATACGAGATGAGGCTTTGATGAGTAGAGAGGTGGCAAAGGGGATAACAAGCTCACCTCATGGGCAGCAGATCACCCACATATCGGAGGCTATGACAGCCACACCTTCACAAGGACTTGCACCCAGGCTCAAGCAGGCTGTGCTCCCACACCGGGGTGCTGGGTGCTCTAGCACCCTCCCCACACAGCTCATCAGGCTCTTCAGTACAAGGACCGCAGACTGAGCAGGCGATAATTTCATTTCCCTTGCAAATGAGGCCCCGTTCCTTCCCCATCCCCAGTGCCTCATCAGTGGAGCCATCATCTCCACCCTGCTCCCTATCAGCCCTCGTCACCTCCTCCACTCCAGTTTGTTCACCCAGCCCCAACCAACAGCCATTTCCACTCTGTGAGGAGCCCTGTTTGCTGCTGTGTTCCTGCTGTCTTGTTGCAGGTAGTTGATCAGACAGGTTTGCTTATTAATGAAGTTATGACAGTTAACTATTAATAACAACTTGCTTTTCTACTGAACGTGGTTCCCTGAGACCTTATCCAGTGCCAACTGCTGAAGGCCATCACTGTATGGATGTGCTGCTTAGGGTGGAATGACGCAGCAGGCTGGTGCTTAAGTGGAAAAGGAGCTTTGTGAATGGGGGAAGAGGGGTGAGGTCTGGGATGTGAATACAATGAGCTAGAGAACCCCAACAGGTTCCATATCAGCAAGATGCTCCCCCTGAGGCTCACCACTTGCTCCTGGCAGGGAATATTTTATCCCTCTGTTTTCCTATGCCTTGCTCTCCTCCATCAAGTCTTTGCCAACCCCACTGCTACCCTGTGCAAGGTGGGGGTCCAATATCAGCCAGCTCAAATCCACGAGCTTTGCCAAGACAATGACTGTTCTGCTATATTTAAAGAGCCCTTGGAGCACTCCTGGTCTCCACAGACCTGTTCCCTGGCAAAGGTGCTTTCAAACTCTACTGTGCTGTAGCAGAGTGATTAAAAGCAAGCCTGAAACTTTCCCAAGGAACCCAGACCACAATTAAGGCTGCAGAAAGCTCCAGAAAACAGCAACACAGAGCTCGTGAGTCCCCTCCCAGTCAGGGAATGGGTGGAGGGCTCCAGGTATGGAGCCCAGGGGAGCAGCCACAGGGTAGTGCTACCTCCTGGAGTGGCACCTACCTCAGTTTCCCCCCCTCCAGTTAACACACAGTCTCCCCCAGTGTTGGGACACTTCACAGCAGTCACTGACCTCCCAGAGAACTGGATTCTTCACCTCTTTGGCTGAAAATTCTGCAGGGAGCAGAAAAGGAGCCATTTATAGGTGGGTCCTGCTGCTCCCCCAGACCTCTCTTCACCACAGCCCAGGCCAGCACATTGATGCCCCCACAGCCAGGCTCCCCCACAACTCTGCCCTGGCTGGTAAAGCACCCAGACAGTCTTAGACAGCCCCAAAGCACCAGGGATGGGCTTCATCCTCCCTCCTTCATGCAAAGCAATCCATGCTGTCCCCCGATAGAAAAAGCCAAGACGGCCAGCAAGATCCAGCCACACTCTCATTAATTTCTGTTGAATAATTAAACCCTGGGAAGTTAATACTTTCTGCTTAAAAACTCACATTGCAGTGTTTGTAATTACTGTTTTATTGACACATTAAAAATTAAAGGGCATTCTGAGGTAGCAGTTAGCACGAGAGCAGCACTTAGCCCTGGGTAAGAGGGAGCTGAGCTCCTGGGCACTAGCCCAGTATTGGCAGAGGGCACAGTGTCTCAATCCCTCCCCTTGCCATGGAGAGCAGGTTTTGGGGGTCAGCAGTTACAGGAGGAGCAACCCCCAAACCTGGGGGTCCCAGGCACAAGCCTTGCCCAGCTCTGTCTACTCAGGCACAAACTGTCAGTCTCAAGATAGAGGGAGACCCCAACAGCCCCCAGTCCATTGCCTGTGTCACTGCCAACACCACTCCAACCTTCCCCACAGGGCACAGTGGTGGCAATACCCAACTCACCGAGCAAGCCTGGTCTCCCAGGACTCCCATCCATCCTTCCTCCTGAAGCCAGGCTCTGAGACCCAATCCAGAAACCTCACCTTTAGCAGAACAGCCCAGATAGCCTCTAACAGTGTTATATAGTCTCCAGCTGCCCCCACCCACCATGCACAGTGAGGTGGGCTCACTGGAGGACAGGTGGTTCCAGGCTGCTGTGTCTGGACCCCTGGGAATAGGTAACAAGGGCAGAAAGGTGCTTTTAGGTCCACAGCTGCAAGGAATCCTCATTCACTCCACCCCAGGTCTTCTGTGATCCCATCCCTTTGCCATCTCTTCATCCCATCACAAGAGGAGATAGTCTTGAAGTTCTCAGGCAGAACATCCACTGACCCCATGGGGCTGGGGCATGTATGGGGTGGGAAGATGTCCTGACATGGGGTAGTGTCCCCAGGCATGGCCAGTGTGATGTGTCCAACTGGGCAGCTTCACAGCAGACAATAAATGGTGGTGAGTGTTTTTGTGCATGACAAATGGTGAGCAGACTGGGTGGACAACTACCAGCTCATGGTGAAGTGCTCATCACCTGTGCATGGAGGATCCCTCTGCCAGCTGCTGGAAGAAAGATGCTGCTGGACACAGGGGAATGGCAGGGACCTGGTGGGAGAAAGCAGAGCTGCTTCTTCTCTGTGTCAGGGAGGTGACCCTCAGACCCTGCCAGCCCACGTGTACCGGCCTGGTTTGTGCCAGGGGCAAGGCTGGAAGGGCATGGAGGCATCCCAGGATGACACATGGCACAGTGAGGGTGGCCTAAGGGAAGAGTGGCAAAATCCACCTTGGTCCCCACTGGGGACACCTCTCTCTTGCAACAGAGATGCTCAGCCCAAAGGGGATGAGGCCTCCCACATTTTCCCAAAGTCCTATTTTAGGAAGCAAAACAAACACAAAACCCAAACAGGAGATGCCTTATTGGTTCTGGGTGGGGAGGAAGAGCCATTGAGCACTAGTCACATGAGCTCTCTGCTTCCAAGCTGAGAGCATCCTCTGTCCTTACCACAGCTCTCACCAACACCCTGTCCCAGCCCAGCTCTTCCCTTCCTGTCTCCATGTAATTTCTCTTAGGAGATATGGCCCTTGCTGCATTTCCACCCTCAGCCACTCTAATATTTGTGTTTCTGAGCAATTCACAGCCCTGCGTATTGGCAGGTTGAGTGGCCAAGAGCCCAGGAATATCCATCAGCTCTTTCCCCACCAGCCTGCATTAATCCAGTTTGGGCTGCATGGTTCCCCAGTTTGGGCCTGTATTTCTCCAGTTTGACCCCCTGGTAGTTCATTTAGAGGATGTAGTGGGTCTCAGCCTTGCTCTGGAGCATTCAACTGTCTCAGCCATCCCATGCCACAAGGACCAGACTTGGGGACCAGCTCAGCGGGATGGTCCCACAGACTCCCAAACTGGTTTCCATGGCAGCCAGCTTTCAACAGTCTCATCAGTCTCCATAGCAATGAGACTTCTCCCTCCCCATTCAGGGTGGTGGGGCATGGCTCAGGGGTACCCACAGCAGCTCCTCCTTCTTGAGAACATCTCCTGGGGTCTCCAGCAGCTCTCCCACTTCCCCAGAACAGCTCTTGCCCTGCAAGCAAATCAGTACAACCAGTGCAAGCTTGCAACACCTTCACAGACAGCATCTACCTGGGTACCCGAGCAGCTGACGTGGCACAAGCTTTTGTAAACTCAACAAGAGACAACATCAATTTTTCTTCCTTCTGCCCCTAACTCACCCCCACCCCTCAGGGTTCCCCATTGCTGTCTCTTGTAGCTGGGGCCACTTGGCAGGTACTTGGCACTGCCTCAAACCAAGACAAGCAGGGCTGTAAAACATCCCTTGGGTAGAGGCGAAGGAGACAAGCTTTGTAAAAATGACTCACAGATTAATTTTATTTATACAGTCCTGCTGAGGATTTTCAAGCTAGTCACTGATACGGGGCTAAAAATACCGCCAGGGTCCTTAAGTTTTTATTTTTCCCATTCAAAAACACTTAAAAACACCGAGCCAAAATAGCATCCACAAAGCCAGACCGAGCCCCTCGGGGTTGGTAGGGGGGTGGAGGGTAGCGGGAGCTGGAGGTGGGGAGGTGTGAAAGCACCGTCTGTGTGCGGGCAGCCGGAGGAGGCTGCAAACAGCGTCATCCTTCCTCTGCAGCAAAAACCCGTTCAGTGAAGATAACCCCCGAGATCTGCCGCACACAAGTTCTCCACGGTTTCGTATAAAGCTGAGCCAAATGTAAGAAGCAGCATAATCCTATATTTTCTATGCTGCTAAATATAGGCAGTAATGATTCTGGGGGCTGCTGCAGTGAGTTTGTCCTCTCTGGGGCGTTTAATAGAGCTTTGCCCAACTGCTGTGATGCATCCTGGACTCCAGGCAGCCAATATTAGAATCATAGAATTGTTTAGGTTGGAAAAGACCATTAAGATCATTGAGTCCAACTATTAACAATATTCCCTTTAGGGCCATGATGGGAGCCAGCCCTTGGAGTGAAGCCTCTCCAAGAGTTTCCCTTTCAGCCCACCGGCTGGTCCTCAGGAAGGCAGGAAAGGACCTGAAGCCAAACTGGCATTTTCAGCATCTTTCCCAGTGCCTGGGTGGGTTGTGGCTGCAGGGTATGATTCTCACCCTGTGTCCCCAAAAACAAATTCCCCAAGGTAACAGCAAAGCTGTGCTGTGACGTTCCCACAGGAGCTCCCATAGGCAGGAGAGGGGCACAGGGAAGAGGTGTTGGGGTTCTGCTGGGTGGGCTTTAGGGAATGGTGGAGGGAAGCAGGGTGGAGCTGGATCTGGACTCTGTCTTGAGCTGCTGCTGGGACTCTGAGGGGTCCAGAGCTCATCAGCACTTGTGGGACAACAAATGTGATCAAGTGGTGCAGGAGGGAAGGGCTGCTCTGTATTCCTGATGAGACCAACTCGTGGCAGGAGGACACTGCTTAACTGACATGCTCAGAAAAACATGCAGATGTTTTCATTCAGGCTCCTTTTAGCATAAAACAGCGGCAGAGAAGGACAAAAACAGTCAATGAAATCTCCATGCAGTTCAGTTTACTGGTAGGAAATGACTCAAACAGGAGCATGAGCAGCCAAAAACTCATGTTCTTGGAAAAGCAGCGATGATGCAACTCAGTACATCATGCTCTTGCAGTCATGGGGAGTCACTGGGTCCCACCATCCTGGGGAGCAACATGTTGAGGGGATTAGACCCCACCCAATCCCTCCCCAGGGTGTGCCCGGGTGGCAGTGGTGGCAGCCCTGGTGTTGGGGACATGTAACTCCACATCCTCTACTTTATTATGAAGTTAAGGCAGACAGTGCGATTGTTGCTTGGGGGGGGAAAGATGATTAACCACTTTAATCCCAATTACAGCTTCTAATTGGGATTAATTTGTTAATTAAGTGTGGAAATCCATTGCCTCCCAGATTTCTTTTAAGAACTTCTTGCTCCCAAGGCCAGTCCACGCCTAGCCACATCTGGGAGGGCAGAGGACTGGTCATTACTGTACAATAACACAGAGATTGCTGTGACACTGCCACCGCCAGTGAGAGCCAGCTGGCCTCCACTTTAGCACCCAGTTGCTGCTCTTCATTTGACCCAGATGAGATACGGCAAGATTTGGGAACTGGAACAGAAGTGTCTCAAACCACAGTGGCAAACCTGAACAGACTTTTGCAGAGGGCCAGAAATGTAGCAAGGGCTTGGGGACAGCAGTGGCTGAGGAACATTTTTGCTACAGCTACATTAGAGCTGATGCACCAAGAGGATGATGATGCAGGTTCCTTGCAGGTAAAACCAGTGCAATATCCTCCCTATGTTCCAGGACAAATCGTGCAAGGGCTTCCCAGTGAGCCAAGCTTGGGAAAAGCAACGGACACAAGGCAAAACACACACAGGGCTCAGCAGACAGCAAAGACATGGGATTGGCAATGTCAGGAAAGGAAAGATTCAGCAGTTCAAGTGCCTGGGCTCTGAGCAGTACCCAGGGGGGGTGGGTGTACCTGCCCCTGAAGACAGAGTTGCTCTCAGGAAGGGTTGCTTCTCAGGAAAGGTGTGGACCTGGATCTCCCTGGCTGCAACCACTGCGCAGGGAAGACAGGGACCTGTTGCAGTGGGGCCAGAGGAGGCCACAAAGAGAGGGCTGGAACCCCTCTGCTGGGAGGCCAGGCTGAGAGAGTTGGGGTTGTGCAGCCTGGAAAAGAGAAGGCTCCAGGGACACCTTCTTCTGGCCTTTTAGTACTTAAAGGGAGCCTGTAAGAAAAATGGGGACAGACTTTTAAGCAGGGCCTGTTGTGACAGGACAAGGGGTGACGGTTTTAAACTAAAAGAGGGGAGATTTAGACTGGAGAGAAGGAAGACATTTTTGATGCTGAGGGTGGTGAAACACTGGCCCTGGTTGCCCAGAGAGGTGGTTGATGTCCCATCCCTGGAAACATTCCAGGTGAGGTTGGTTGGGGCTCTGAGCAACCTGGTCTAGGTGCAGATGTCCGTGCTCATTGCAGAGCAGTTGAACTAGATGAATTTTAAAGTCCCTTCCAACCCAAACCAGTCTGTGATTCCCATCTGCCCCAGCACTGCATGGCTGGCTGACCTCACTCCCCTGAGCCACACGTATGGATCATGCCCCTGTTCCCAACACTGCACGCAGCCAGACACACAGAGCTGCCGACACTTCCTATTATTTTTTCTCAACACTCTCCTGAAAAATAATTAATTCAATTAATTGATTAAATAAACAATCCTCCACACTCAGCAGCACTGAGCCAGCTGCACACTGCATCAAGCTGCAAGAACATCACTCATTCCCAGGCTGACTTGTCGGATCTCGGTCTCAGGGACATAAAATTGGGGTAACTTGAGAAGGAATTGGAGCTGGTGAGGAGTTGTAATGCAACATTCCGCAAGAAGCTGCATGCGCACCTCTCGAACAGCTGCATTGCCATGCAGGTTGCAAACCCTTTCCTTATTTCTTAGAGCTGCTGTCAGATGCTTTGAATCCTTAGATGAAAGGAACTAAATTAGGGCAGATTGTTATTTCCTGTGTTCTGGTTTATATTTATAGAAAAACTGGTATGTCTGGTAGCTTGTTCTAAAACTAAAAACAAATGCCTGTCCTGTTTCCAGCTGGTCTCTACTGGGAGCTTGGTTCCAGAGGGTGAGAGCCCTCCATGAGCTGGTAGGGAGAGGGGCTGCATACCCTGAGAGACCCCACCCTCCTGGCTGTCCAGGTGTTTATATATAATACATATAAAATATTATATATTATATAATACATATATATAAATATTCATATATTTTTGGCCTCCTGAGACCCTTTGCAGGCAGCAGTGGCCCCTGAACCCAGAGACCCTGGCCCTGGCTGGGCATCCAGCCCCACAGAGGCACCTAACTCCCCTCCCCCTCCAAAACACTTCCCCCTCTCCCCATCCTCCCAACATTTAATTTTTCCCCCTTTCCAGAAGACTTGGATGCCAAGGGCCAGATCCTGGCTCAACTCCTCAGGCTGGGAGACATCCCGTCCCTGTTGCGGGCACTGGCTTCAGAAGCTGCATCGTCAGCAGTTTTGCTCTAATTTCTGGATGGCTCATTGGTATTTCTCTGCCTGCCTGGGGAATAATATTGAATGGGCCTTATCTCTCCTGAGAAAATATCGATCCAGAGTTTTAATGGCTTTCCACTAACGAGCCACAATGAGTGTCACTGAGCATCACTGCTGGAGCTGCTGAGAAAGGGAACGCTCAGCCCCATAGCTTTGAAACAAGGTTTCAACCCCTTTCCAAGTGCTTTCTACTGTGAAGAAAGAAAAACAAGGAAGAGAAAGAAGATAGAGAGAGAGAGAAAGGGAGAAAGGGAAAAAGGGAGAAAGGGAGAGAAATATATTTCACTACTCTTTTCACTCAATAAGTCTGAGGACAGATTTTCAATTTGCTAACTTTCTTTATGGCTCTGCCTTTGCCAAAGGGAGCGAGAGATGAGGAAAGGAGACAGGAGATTAAATACATGCGTTTATTTTGGGAAGTCTTTCTAAAGGGGGAAAATAATAATAATAATAATAAAATATTAGAAAAAAAAGATGACACCAAGGAGACAGGGCTCAATTAAAGCAAGACCTTGAGATACACGAGCCAGTCATCCTGACCGGGGGTCCATTAGACATCCCTGTCAGGTGGTGTGCTTTGCTTACCAGAGGCTGTGTGGCAGCTAGATCCATCACCTGGGAAA
This sequence comes from Megaceryle maxima, assembly GCA_024605025.1. Lineage (NCBI taxonomy): Eukaryota > Metazoa > Chordata > Aves > Coraciiformes > Cerylidae > Megaceryle > Megaceryle maxima. The sequence continues at coordinate 26,878 of JANHGN010001288.1, read as the reverse complement.
ATAACCACCGGTGCTTACATCTTCAGCAGCTCCTTGATCTAGTGATAAACCCGTTAAGGGAAATAAATGGGTTTCTCTTGCCTGGACTGTCCACATCATAGATGCAATTTGCCATTTTACCCTATTGCTGATAAGCAGGGGATCAGGAGGGAAAAGCCGCTTAACGATTTCCTAATAAAGCCCCAGATAAGAGCGGAGCTGCACTATTACCTCCCTCTGCTGTGATTTACAGCCCTGACTGCTGCTCCAGGAGCCAACGGTAGCTGAGCCTCTGCAGGGAGGGTGCTGGTGTGGGGAGAGGTCCCCAGTCAGCAGCAGGATGTTGCAAAGAGATGCAAGGCAGGGACCACCCACCCTCTCACCAGACCCCCTGCTGCCACAGCTGTGCTGGCAAAGGAAGGTTTTGATTCCACTGACATTAAAAACAAGAGGAAAAAAAAACCTCCAGAAAGAAAAGTTCTGAGTGGTAACACTAAGAAGAGTGAGGCTCAGAAACAAAAATCGCCCCTAGCTCCATTTCTAGGTACGGAAAATGGATTTCCAGAACAGTATCATTCTTTTGACACGCCTGTCCTGGTTTTGCAGCTGCTAGAAGAGGAAAACAGGTAAAAAAACCCCTACCTTCCAGGAGGCTCTGTCTGCTGCAATGCTACTAGAAATGACATCAAAAGGTCCGTACCCCCTTGCCCCAAGGAGACTTCCAGGGCTCCCCACACATGTGTTCTGGTTGTTAAATAAACTGTCCCATCCACCAGCATCAGGGAATGTATCTGACAGCTCCTCATTTGATTTTATTCATAGTTCTGACACTGGTTCCCACTTTTTTCCCCCCTCCCAACTGGGGATTTATTCTTTGTAATTAGCTATGGTAATTAGAATATCTTTCATATGGCAGCTCTGTGGCTTCCTTTTAAATCTCTTCCATGCTGCTACTTAATAAAAAGTGAATTTAATGTCTGTATCGTTCTCAGATGTCCCTTTCAGATGGAAATACATCCTGGCTGGGGAGACTAGGGCAAGCACTGGAGACCTGCTCAGGCCAAGAGCTCAGGAAGGTAGTGGGATGCTCCAGTGATTGCTTGGGCACAGCTGGGCCCAGAAACAGGCAGAGGAAAAGCATTTCCAGGTGGCAAAGTCCATTCTCTTTTACACCCGCTCCTCCAGGAGCAGCTGCTGACCCAGCAGCTTCATGTCTTGTGTTGGTGCCCAGAACAAGCTGCACTGCAGGAATCAACATACCTCACAGCCCTGGCACATGCACCCCCATATAACAAACAATTCAGTGCCAATATTGCACCCAAGGCTGCTCTTAATACCCAGCATTGCTGTTACCAAACCAGCCAAGATCCCGCATTTCCCTACATGGCATTTTACAGATGAAAGCATCCCCCTGCTCCCAGCAGCCAGGGCTCCAGGCAGGACAAGGCAGGAGGGGCTGCCCTGAGCACCCCCACTCTGGTCTGCACTATGTCAAGCACCCGTGAGCGACGTGCCATCACCAAGGCGAGAGGCTTCTCCTCAGGCAGCACCCACCCTCAGGGCAGCATGAAGAGCAGGACTCGGTGCCAGCTGATGGGGCAGAGACATGACATGTAATATCAGAGCATTACTCAGCCCCATCACCCAAATTTACAGGCTGGCTCAAGATCCAGCAAGGTTCCAGAGAGATCATTATTTCCCATGACAGCGGCAAAGGTGAGCCAGCCGCCTTTTATTTCAGCTTGGAGAAAAATGCTCCTGCCAGGGGATAATTGGGACTCTGTGGCAGGCGCTGGGCTACCAAAAGGTGAAGGTTACTTTAAAAGCAGCTGAGCAGAACTTGTGAAGAAAGCTGCCCGGGGAGCTGATGTGCAACGAGAACTGCCTCAGGAGGCATCTCAAGCTTCTTGGTCTCTAAAGCTTGTTTAGATCCCCTATAAAATTGGATTTATATTTGGTCCTTATAACCCTGGGAAGTGAATCGCTGGTGATTCCTGCCTGCAAATCCTTTGTGTCCAGCTCCTGCCCTCGCAGCAGCTGGAGTGAACGGCATGGGAGCCTTTGCCGGGCAATGTTTTGAGACCAAGATGAAAGGTGCTGCAGGAAGGCAGAAGGTATTGCTCTGCAAAGAGAGGTCTGTGCTGCTTTTATTTATACACGTGCTCTCTGCAAGACACAAAAATTACTTAATCAATCCTTCCCCTTGTCTGGTGTTGCAGGCGGGATGGAGGCTGACTACGCGATCATGTGCTGAAGATGACAAATTACTCCAGGGTAACAGCAGTGTCTCCAGCTCCCACCTCATCCAGTGCAGGATGTGGCCAGATTCACCACAGTGGGCACTCATCCTGCCATGCCACTGCTTTCCATCAGTCACTTCAAGCCAGGGGAACACAAGGCTGCCAGGGCCTGGGACCCAGAGATGACACCACCAGGACAGGCTGCCACCCCAACAGCGTCCCTTGTCAGCCAGGCCAGAAGCAATTTGAGTCCCCATTCCTAGAGGTATTTAAAAGCCATGTAGATGTGGTACTGAGAGACATGGTTTAGTGGTGGTGTTAGCAGTGCCGAGTTAACAGTTGGACTTCGTGATCTTAAAAGGTCTTTTCCAACCTCCAGGATTCTATAAGTGTTCCGTGCACAGGAGGGCTGGAAGGCAGTTTCCAGCCTATAAATTTTCAGCCACATGTTTTATGGGATACAGAAGGCTCACTATCAGACACTTCCAAGCAACAGGAAGTCTCAGCACCAACCTTACAGCAACACAATTGCAGCCTTGCTCCAGGGAGCGACGCTACAAAACCAAACCAGGTCACCCCAGCCAAGGGGCAATGCCGGGAGGGGAAATACTGTCTGGGGAAGCAGTGAAAACTCCCTGTAAGTGAATGACACAAAGAAAAGCTAAAGACCATGCATGGAGGTGGGCTGCTTGGAGCTCACCCTGTGGCTGTAACATCTGGGGCACGCAGAGTCATGTTGCTATTGACTCAACCTCTCTCCCTTGGCCCCAGTCTGTGCCTGCCGCCAATGCCTTATGGCTGCCTGCTCACTGGAACCCCCAGGAGCCCCCATCCCCCCACTACCACCTCCAAAGCCTGTCCCTGGTTGGATGTACAGCTCATGCACAGCACCAGAGGGACAGAGAAGAGCCCAGGGGAATCGCTTTAGGCACCTGCAAACTGCCAGCGGCATTGTTCCAGGGACCAGCATCCTTGGCCAAGAGCCCTCCCCAGCCCCATCCTGCCCCTCACTTCCCAGGACAGCCTGGGGTCCATCCAGCCCCTGCTGGCTCTTCCTGGGGGCACCATGGGTGCAGACCCCACCATGTCCATCCAACTCAGCTGCTCCCCTTGGGCTTCGTCCTTCGTCCTCCCCCAGTTCCACAGCCACAGTGGGTACCAGCAGCACCCCCAACACATCTCTGCCCAATAACTCCCACAGAAGGGCTGGGTGTTGCTTCCCCTTTAATTTACCACTTGTCAAGGGGGAGAGTTAAAAAAAAAAAAAATCAATAAATAAAACCTAGGATGCTTGAAGAGAATGAAAACCCTGAAACTGCAGTCTGCTGGTGGCTTGTCCCATTGCCAGTGGAGGGGAAGGGTGTTCCCAGCCTCCCTCTCCCCACCACCCTGTCCCAGCACCATCAGGTCCAGGTGGGTTCAGATGAGGTCAGACAGTGCTCCTCGAAGAGAAAATGAAACCAAAGGTCAGGACATGGTCATTCACAGTTGGCTGGCGATGAAACAACCCCCAGAGTCTGACACCCTCGGCTCACCCGCAGGGAGGGACCTGTCCCACCTCCCTCGGCTATTGCATTATCTTTGAGGAAAAGCCACTCGTTGCATGTTGTGTGTCGCAAACACGGGAGGGGACACACCGAGTCACAAGCAGTCCCTGCACAGAGCCACTTGTCCTTTGCGGAAGTCGCGGCAGGGGCAGAGGCGCCGGTACTTGGTGTTGTAGCCTGCACAGCTGAAGAGCAGTGGCTCCTTCTGGAGGTAGCACTCATGGACGTTCTCAGCCACCGCTGGGTAAAGATGGTTCATCTCATACTCAGTGCTGTCACAGGTGATGCTGAGCCTGGGAACAAAGACAAAGGTGGGTTGGTTCAGGTGAGGAGGCTGCCTGGGGCTTCAGTGAAGGGGTTTTAGTGCTGTTCTGTCCTTCCCGGGGAGGCTCCTTTGCTGAGCATTGGGCCATATCTTTTCTGGTTGCACTAGGAACAACAAGTTCTATGTCTGGCAGCTCTTGGCTGCACATGAACACTTGTCACCCGTGCAACACACTATTGGGTTGACCCGTGGAACTCAACCCTGCAGCCGAGAGATCACCCCAACCCTTGCATGGGCCATGGATGGCTCGGGAAATTATGCACAGAAATCCACCCAAATCTCTTATAACCTCCCTGTACTGACTAACAAGTCTGTTCACTTTCCAAGGACACCTCCCACAGCAGCTCATGTCCACTGGAAGGGCATGAGTTCAACAGATGCCCACGTGTTCCCTGCTAGCTGGGATTAACCAGAAAAAAAATCAGGGTGGGCATCAGTAAATGCCCCAAGCAGCAGCAGAAGTATCCAGAGTGGATCTCAGCATCCCTCTCCTTCCTCCCATGCCCACCTCCAAAAACAGAATGGTATTGCTGGCACCACCCTCCCACCAACCCCTCTTGAACAGTGAGTCCCTCAGACAGCTTGTTCTGAGGTCTGGAGGGAGGTGTGGAGGGGAGAGAGTAAAATTCAAAGCCCTGGCTCTAATTTATCCTATAAAAATGTCAGTGGGACTCTCAGTGCCCGCCTGACCAGCATGACAGCCACAGTAATGCTTGCATTTTAATTGCCCACAGAGCAGCATGGAGCCTGGTGGCAGATTTATACTCTATTAAAACTTCACTGCTGTGTGTTCAAAATGCAGTTTTATAGAGAAAGACATTAAAAAAAGAGAGAAAGGGAGAGAGCATGGAGGAGGTGGAGAAGAACGGGGTGGGAGAGGCACAGAAACATGCCTGGAAAGGCTATCATTGTTTTCTGAAGTGTGAAGCTGGTCAAAGAATCATAGAAGCATTTAGTTTGGAAAAGAACTTTAAGATCATCAACCGTTAACCAAGCACTGCCAAGTCCAATCAAGTTGGTCAAAGCCAATACATGGAAGCAATGGGCTACTTTGCAGGCAATGTCCTGACTCCCTTGCCGTGAGCACTTCAAGAGGTGGGAGGGAGGGAAGACATGATGAAAATGGGTGCTGAGGATAGATGTGGGGGGCAAACAGAACATCATCTCGCTGATGGCCCCCCCCCCCCCCCCCCCCCACAAACCCCCAAACCACCGGAGAAAAACCCCCCTCTTCTTTGGGAACCCGAAGAAGGTGGGCTGGCCCCGCCGCCCCCCGCCCCCGCACGCCCCCGTGCAGGGACTCCGGGTCTCTGACACCCACACCTGCAGCGAGTCCACCGGGGGCCAGGCATGGGGGTCCCGGCTGGCACTGGGGGACCACACCAGGTGAGTGGCGTTTGGGGACAAGGCCAGTGGGCTCGGAGGGCTTTGCATAGCAGGACTCTTGGACTTGGGAGGCAGAGGAGAAGACGACATGGTGCAGAAATCCTAGTGGGAGAGAAGGCAATAAGTCAGTACCCAGAGGGACAGGGCGAGACACTGGGGATGGGAAAGGGAGCCTGCTGGTGGGACAGGAGGACACTTGGGCTGCTGAGTTTGCTCCACGGGTTGAAGTCACCTGTATGCATAGATGGCATCTCCTGTTGTGGGAGCTGAAGACACCAGCCACCTCTTCTCCCAGTGCTGCCTTATTCTTTGCAGCAGAAAGGCCTGGGCCCAGCCCCAGCACCCCCAGCCACACTCCAGCAACCCCCCAGCATTTTTAGTTTATGATCAATCTCCTATTTCCTGGTACTCTCTGACATTGGGCCACTGGCTGCACAGGGCTGAGATCTAGGGTCCCTCTCTGGGGAGCTGTACTGGCTCAGCAGTTGCTTGCCCAGAGGAAAAGGAACAGGAACAGACTCATGGGAGAATAGAGATGGTTCCCCAGGGAGGACAGGGATGGTTGTGCAGGAAAACAGTGATGCTCCTCCATGGAGAACTGAGATGCTCCCCAACCTGGTGCTGAATGTAGGCATGGATCCGCTCCAGCATCCCCTCACAGGTGTACTCGTAAGGCAGGTAAGGGTCCACCTATGGAGAAGAGAAAGAGCAGAGCACAGGCAGCAAGCAGGGACATCCTTGCCCTCCCCCTGGGCCTGGTGGCCCAAGACAGCAGAGCCCTGGGCAATGGGTTTCCCCACCCACTGAAGCCCACGTGAAGCTCTTGGCTCTCCACCAAAGCAAGAGGGGAACAAAAGTAGTACTAGAAAAAAATCACAGGCCATAAAGTGCTAGAGAAAGAGGGTGAAAAATTAATTTGGGTTCATCCCAAGTATTGGTGAAAATGAAGTCATCCTGTTCTATTTTAGTCTCACTTTTCTTCCTTTTTGGTAAGATATAAAAGAAAATCTGTTTCCTAGCAATAGGTCACTTCCAATTAAAATAAGAACTGTTTCAAGCCCAAACAACACTCTGCAGCTGCAGGAGAGGCAGGGAAGTGATTTTAAAATACAAAGGAGGAGTTAGGACTGGTAAAGTTGCCAGGCTAATCTACAGCAAGAGCATCCCAGTGCATCTCAGTGGTGCTCTGGGTCTGGTCTAGTAATCTCTGTTCCTCTGCTCCTGTCTGCACCGACCTTGGCAAGGCTCTGTCTGCTCAGAGAGGAAGGTCCAGGCTTTGCTACCCTGATGCTACAACCCACCAAACTGGCCAGTGAAAAGCCCAGGGCTGGGACTGGCTATGCACAACATAGGGAAATAAATCTCTTCTCCCATTGCTGCTTCGCCAAGGGTTCACTGCCCAGAGCAGATGGCTATGATGGGGTGGAAGCTGGTGTGTCTCTCAGCCCCAGAGACACAGGCTGGGTCACAGCAGGGAGACAGCAGCTGGTTGCACATTGGGATGGAGCAAACATTGATGCCCACACTGATGCCAGCACTGTTGCTGCACCCCCACATTGATAACTGCTATTTATACAGAGCCAGAAGCACTGAAATGATGGTGTATTTTTAGTGTGGGTTATGAAACGCTGCCAGTTCTTTGGGAGACTTCTGCCTGTGCTCACCTCCCAACATCGTATCTCCATGTCCTGAGAGTCACCCTTGGGATCCTGGTGTGGGAAACCCCCTCCTCTGCACAGTGGCTCATCAGCATCCCCCAAACAAGGCTGTCCCTGGCACAGCAGTGGCACAGGCTCCAGGACGAGCAGGCAGGAGCAGGCAGCCCAGCTCGCTGCCCTCCAGTGTGGCCAGTACTTGGCCATTGCCCTGGAGTCAGCTGTGATTTTCCCCATGGGAAGAGCATTGCCACGAGGGCTGCATCACTGCTGCACCTGTTCTCTCTGGAACAAATAAATTTTTTTTAAGGAATTTTCTGCCCTAGGAAGACAGATTTTTCCACTCACTTATTTTTCCAGAGAGATGTTACATGAGCTTCAGGACATTGGTGCATGAAAGGGGCTGGCCCTGGGATCCCTCCATTTCTCCCATGCATCTCTATAGAGCTTTATGCAAAAGGAGGATTAGTAGCAAAGACACATTCGGCTGGAAAATACTGTGTCTTTTCGGCTGGAAAAGACTCTCTTTTCTGAGCTCTCCAAAATAGCTACCTCTTTTTGAAGTACCTGTCAAACTCAAGTTTAAAGGCTCGGTCTGCTGAGAAGATCCCTCTAAGCATCTCCCTGACATAAACATCCCACCTGATATCTCAGCCAGGCTGGAAATTACAGCTGCTCCGTCTAATTACAGATGTGCACACGCTAATCAGGGCTGACACAGCAACAGGCACCTCTCTTGCCTCTGAATTGCTGATGGGCACTCAGTTAAGTGAAGCAGAGGCCTCCACACAGTAGAATTGCCCAGCTCAGTTGCACAAAGCCCAGGCCAGGCTGGGTATTGGGTGCTGGCTGGCACCAGTTTGGGGGAGACAAACTCAGCATTGCTCAGCATCACCAATGCTTGGTCTCTGCTTTCATGGCTGCAAAGCTGGGGCCTTTTCCCAAGACCCCATTATGCCAGGGGCAGAGCAGATGTAATTCTGTAAAGCAGCCTCTTTTCCCCCAGAACACTCCTGTGGTACCTGGTGGGATGCAGCACATCCCCAGCAGAGTGGAGGTAGAAAACCTCCTTGCACCTGCACATGTACCCAGAGGTGATGCTCTGGGTGTGATCCCACCTGCCCGCAGGCTCCCAGGAGCTCCATCAGGTCCAAGAGTATCAGGAGGTCCTGCTCCTCCAAACCTAAGACCTCCACATGCCCCTCCCCTCCCGGGGGCTCTCCCAAATTCTCTCACTCTCCCCTGTTCCCCTCTCTTGGTCTTGTTAGGATTCAGCTCATGCACCTGGGACTGATAGAAAGTGCCAATTCTGAGAAGATAATTGTTTAATTAAAATCTGGCAGACTTGGCCTCCTCTTGACGTTAATGCTGCTCCCTGTGCCCAGAGCTCAGGATCTCCCCAGAGCCCTGGGAGGGAGGAGGAGAAGAAGGACAAGATAGGGAGGGTTTGAGATGGGGACCTGGTGGAGCAAAAGGCTTGGTGAAGATGGACCTTGCCATCCTTTACCCCAGCCATTGGTGTGGACCCCAGAGCCAGAGCTCTCTAACTCCAGTGCTCTCCGATGGCCAAATGGGGAGTTACTGGTGCTCCACAGGGATACCATCATAACAACCCTGGTTTTATAGTCTCCAGCAGGAATCCCAGAGCTGAAGAGAGCAAATAATTCTCCCTCACTCAAAAGCAAAAGCAAGAAGAAGAAGAAGAAAAAAAAAAAAACAACAAAACAAACCCAAAAACCAAACCACATCCAAACATCATTACACAAATAAGTAGAAAAATAATGCAATTCTCCGCCAGCACGTAACAGCAGCCTGGGAACACTTTAACCAGCTATTTGCACTGTGGTGTCTAATACACCAGCCTTTCAAGCATAGTCTGAAATGTATAATTTTCCATTATATTCCTGTATGTTTGACTTTAATATAATGAAGCCTTCTCCCTTCACTACACCAGAATATTGGGTCTATTAAATAGCTTGTGCGAGGACTACTTCTGACAATGGAAAAAGCTGAAGGCCAAGAAAATGGTGATGCCTGCAAACCTCTCTTCTTCCACAGCCTTGAACCCTTGGCTAATAGCCCTAATCCATCACCAAGACAAGCCTCCCAGCATTGCCTTTCCCAGGGGGACACGATTTGTCTCTTGGCACCATAAAAATGTGCTGCGATTTGATCCCTGGTGTAGGGGGGTTTGGTGCTTCCATGACTTCAGTTTTCCTTATAAATAGGTCAGGGATGCGAGCTATCGGTAAAACCCAAAACTGCTCCAAAGGGGGATGAACAACAGAGGCACAGCTTGCCCAAACCCTTCCCCAGCTGTCACAAGGTGACCTGAAGCAGGTGCCATCTCTGAGTGGATGAGGGAGAGGAACACAGGGACTTTTCCTTGGGGGGGGAAAAAAAGCCAAGCCACAATTCAGTTTGTTTCAAGCAAGTCTAGGTCAGCAAAGGGTGCTGGCTGCAACTCAACTTCTTTATTCACAGAAATACAGCAGCCAGCCCTGCCAGCAGACCTGGCCAGATCTGAACACACCAAAGGAAGCTCTGCCATCCTGGCCAGAAGCAGGGCAGGGCTTTAGCTGCAAGGACAGCATATTCCATCCCAAGCTGCAGCTCTGCAATATAAATTGGGATGGCTGCACAGCCACACCAGCAGTGACCTGGCTGGAGAGCCACAGGCAAAGTAACACCGAAATATTGCTGAAGTACCAACAAATCCCCCAGAGCCACGAGGCTCTAAACCAGAGTGATCTTGTTGGTCAGCTTGACCATATTGGAAGTAACTCCAGCTTCATGAAACCAGCTCCCAAAGCCCTTGAGGGGTTCTGAGCACCCTGTCTCCCAGCACCCAGCACAGCTGCTGCTGGCAGAGGAGACATCTCACAGCTTCTGCAGCATCCCATATCCCCAGAAATGTTTCATGGAGTTTTGCCTGAAAGATGCAAAACTAACACTGTGGGATAAGTGATTTTTCAGTTATTCAGCAAAAGCAAATGAACCAAACAAAGAAACCCCCAAATACAACAACAACAAAACCACCATAAACACACACACAAAAACCACACAAGAACAAAAAAAAAACCCACACAAAAAAGCCCCAACAAACAAAATAAAACACAAACAAAAAACCACACCAACTCCCCCACCCAATAAAACCCCCAACAAAATAAACCCAAACAAATAAAACCACAACCAAGCAAACAAATACACAATAAAACCAAACCAAAACAACAAAGAAAATCTGATTCAGGTCAGTTGTCAGTTTTCCATTTCCAATGTTTCCACTCCTGGAGGAGGGGGAAATGCTGTGTTTCAGGTTGGGCAATCTGTTTGGGTTGCTGAAGCAAAGGGAAACACATCATTTTGGATACCAGCCTTCCTTTCAATAAACTGGCAGAGTGTTTTCAAACAGAGGCCGGCAGATGGGAAACAAAACCATATTATTTCAGTCCAGTAATGTTGAAATGAAATGTTTTGACTGAAAAAAAAAAAAATTGATGGTGGTTATTCTGAACCACAGACAAACTTGTTAAATATTCTGATAACACCACCACCCTTTGGTCTGTTTTGCCTTCGGGGTAAAAAAAAAGAGTCATTAAAATAGTTTCTCAGGGCTTCAGTACCTGTTTGGGAACAGCAATACTAAACAGCCTGGCCACTGGCTTTCTGCTGCTCCTCCTGCTAACACCCTTGTTTTCAATTCCTGCTGTAGCAAACAGTATTTTAAAGACAAGATACCAAGGGATTCCAGAAGCCAAAGCCTGTAATAAGGCTTTTAAACCTGGAAGGTAGGTCAATTTTTAGGCTTAATTGCCTTGAAAGCATCTCTAATAATGCAGACCTTTCCGTTCAGAAGACAAAAAGGAAAAAAATACAGGAGGGAGGAAAAAGGAAGTTGCTGTAAGTTATTCACACTCATTCCCTCCTTCAAGAGGATTTACACAATAGCTTTAAGAAAACCCAGAGAAGTGAGCTGTGGGATTAACCCAGCGCACTTCTTGGTGGGAAGGATTAATTTCCCTCCAGAGTGACTGCACATTTCAGTGCAAGTGGGACGTCAGCAGCTGGTTTTACTCATTTGAGGCAAATTTAGGACTTCGACCTCCTAGCAGTCAAGGGTAATTACAGCAGTGAGGATGCTTCACAGGAGGAGACCTTGAGGTGGGAGTCCCTGGTCCCACAGAGATGTGTGGCAGCTTTAACTGCCCCACGGTCCCATAGGAAACAGTTTACCTGACAACATGTGGTGTCACACTGGGATGGAGAAGAGAGAGCAGGCACCCTGGTATGCCTGGCCATGGCTCCTGCCCACCCAGGCAGTGCCGACACCACCCGCACGCTGTGCTGCTCACAGCCGCCCTTGTTCCAGCCCTGCTTCTCCATCAGCTGTTCAGCAACCAAAGAGGCATTCATTAAGGGAGGGAGGCAGGACGTGTTGTGACTGTGCTGCAGCTGGGCTGACATGAAGAGTGGGAATGGGGAGAAGAGGGGAGATGGAAGCTTGTCTTTGGGCAAAACAGACATCACTCCAATAAGCATCCAGTATCGGACACAGTGGGTCCCCACACCGGCTCCTCCTGCCCGATACCCATTACACCACTATATTATTTTCTAAAATCCTTTTTTCTTCTTTTATTTTTAACCACAGATTATCATTAAGCTTCTAAATGAACTGGTACACATCCAGTTGACCTTGCAGCGCACCACAGCTGCTCAGGAGCCAGCAGAGCCCTTTCCCCCCTACCTTAATTCTCCAATCATTTTTTAATTATTCTAATAGCATGGCAGCACCAGGCTTCATTATTTTCTTCCTTCTTTATGGAAAAAAATAAAATTTCCTTCTCTCTCCTGAAGCAGAGACCATCAGTTCCTGGCCACCCCACCCATGGCATTGCCTTTGCTTTGGGGCCATCTCTCCAGTCCAGATGGTGGAGGGTCAAGTGCTGACAGCTGGCCCAGCAGCATAGCAGCAGGAATGTAATTCTTTTAAATTTAATTTTAATCAAGATACCAGAATGAATGATGCAAAATAACCACTTTTTTTCATAAGTTGGGTTTGTTTGGTCCTTGGAAACTCGCAGAGAAAATCAGCGCGAGGTGCAGAGCTCTGGCGATGACCCACGCTACAGTGTGAGAGCCAGGCACAGGTGCTGTGGTTACATCAGCTGAATAAAGTCCCCAGACTATCACAGTGACCCATCTCCACAGCCTCTAATGTAGGGAAAAACAAGGATGATACTGATCTGGCCAGCATCACCTCTGTCCCACCCCCAAAGCCCCCCAGACCCCCGCAGCCCGACACAGAGCCCATTGGTGTCCTCACGAGGGGATGGCTCATCCTGAGCGAAGCAAATTGCAAGCAAAACTAAGATCAGGACTTTTCTTCCCTCCAGGAAAATTGACTTTAATAATTTGGACAACTTGAAAGGCTCCTACCATAGGGCAGGAGGTAAATATTCATGAGAGAGCATTTCCAGGGCAAGCACAGCAGGAGAGCTTCCTTCCCAGGGGGATCCCCACATCCCTCTCCCCTTCCTTACATCCCTTCATCCTTCACAGAGGCAACTCCTAGAGCTATTCCTACTGATTTGCTCAATCCAAATGATAACAATGAACAGTGAAAGCAGGGAATGTCAGGCGCAGCAGTCGGGAGCTCTCGGGGTACTTGTAGGGAGGTGCTCTCTGGGTTTGTCTTTGCTTCATGTCAGGTCCCAGCACTGCCACACATCTCCAGCAACATCAGCCTCCTGCTCCCAAAGCTCATCTCTCTTATCTCAGCTTCCCATTGCTCTGGCTCTGCCTGGAGGATTCCCAGGGCATCCCTCAAAGGCACAACCCTGCCCTAGTCAAACACCTACAATGCTCCATACCAGAGCAAGGTGAGAGCACAAGTCCCCGTGAAGCTGCAGGAGAGCAGATTTTCCACTCTGCACGTTCAATTAGTTTCCAAGGGGAAGCAAGTAAGGAAACACAATTAACACTCGGTAGGGACCAGCAACCACTGCCACTACCTGTTCCTGCACACCCAGCAGAGGGGAAATGGCTCCACCACCTCATCTGAGACATACCTGGGTCCTCATGATGATTTTGATAGCAGCTTCAAACTCTTCAGAGTTATTGTAGTCGACAGTCCACACATGCGGCTTCCCGATGAAGTCTTCGGCATATGGGTGTTGGGAGGACACCTAAAACACGGCAGTGTTAGCCAGTTTTGGCAATCCCTGACAGAATGGCTGTTGTCTACCACTCACAGCCATGATGATGGCAGAGGAGCAGCAAGCTCAGAGGCACAGACACGCTGGGTTTTAACCCACTGCACCCAGAGATGTGCTGGAAAAAGAAGGTTATTTCTGAACCCTGCTGCTCCCCAGCATTAGGCTGCTGCTCTAAAATTCCCACTGGGTTAGGATGCCTCATTCTCATCAATGCTGAAATGGCCTCCACAGCCCTAAATATCTCCATAATATGGGTACAATTTAACCTTGACCTAAGCCATTTATGGGTCTAGAGTAGCAAAAATAGACTAAAACAGCAAAGGTTTGTGAAGGGACCACATCTCAAAGGTTTGTCAGCCTCAGAAACAAGGCAGAGAGGAAAATCCATCACCACCAAAGGCCAGGGAAGTCTGGCACCGAGAGAAAGCAGCGCTGGAAGCTCCATCACCCCGGCACAGGCAGCCCCACACACTGGTACCCCACAGCCACCCACCTCTCAACAGGCAATCTTTTGGAGCTCTACATCTTTTGTTTCAGCCCCTGAGCTGCCTTTTCAGCCCCTGAGCTGCCTTTTCAGCCCCACACTGCTGTGAGGCAGACAGAGCCCAGCTCTTCTCTCAGGAAGCGAGAGGATGCTAAGCAGAGGAGGTGTTACGGGGGCACACAAAGCATTACAGAGAGGCCTGAAAACCTGCCAGCTGGAGGAGAGCAAACACACCCACTGTACTGGAGTCTCCAGCTTGTTGTCCTTTCCCATTTTTTTTGCCGACAGATTGATCCCCTCCTTCCCCTCCAGTGTATAAACACACCAAGGCATTTCACAGCTCTCACCCCCAGCTGCTCCCCACCACAAGCTCTGGGCTGAAGCACAACCACAGCACCCACCCGGGATGGGTGTTAACACCAGCAAATTAGGTGATGTACATAGGACAGACATGGGAGCCCAGGACAGCCTCATGCCCCTCACCCTGTGATAGGTGCTGCCGAGCTGGGCTACAGCAAGGCTGAGCCACACAGCCCCCCAGCAAAGCCTTACTCAGCAAGAGCGAGCATTGCACTGCATTATCCACTTTTATTAATAATAAAGGAGGCAATTTTCTCAACCCTTTAACTTTTAAAGAGTTCCTGCTTCACTTAAATTGAATTCCCAGTGACAGGCAAGCCTGGGAGCGATTTCATACCCCTGCACACCACAGAGGTCCCTGTGTCCTTCTGGGTGTACAGAAAGATGGACAGAGGAGCATCACCCCAGTATGTAAGCTGGGTATGGGCTGTGCATGGATCTGGGCTGATGGGGAAGAAGCTGGGGTTCATGGTCTGCACAAGTCTCTTGTACCACCTTCTCCCTTGCAACCCCAAACCCATGACGGGTCCCCCTGCATCCAAGCACTCTGGATGGAGACAACGTGAGGATGGGAGAAGGGACCCCATCTGCAGGTACCCACAGTTCTGTCTTTGGGGGAAATCTCACCCCTCAGAAAATAATCTCAGTTTAACAACTGCTCTTCCCCAGGTTGGCCCAATCCCCAGGGCAAAAAGGGTGGCTTTGTCCAGCCCACCTGCCCTTCCTCCTGCCAGACTTGCCTCTCTTGACGTCGGCTTCCCACGGAAGAACTCATGGTTGAGGGAGCTGTGGGGGGGGTTGAAACGTGCCTGCAGGAACACGCAGCCATTGGCAATCGCCTCCAGTGGGGCAGGACCCTCGTAGGGGAACCCAAAGCCAATGAAGAGCTGCAAGGGAGAAACACATATGCTGGTGAGCAAACATGGCCAACCCCACAGCAAAAAAATCTCTCATATAACCTGCCAGCATCCCTCTTAGCTGCTCTGGTCCAGCCCTGTATAGAGAAATACTGGTTTGCCAAAGCCATTTGGATGGCGAATCCACAACATTTCCCCCAAAACGGTGGCTGAAGGTGACTGGGATGTGCCTGCACAGAGGAAAAGAAACCCCACCCCACTTAGCAATTAGTTAATTAATTGGGAAACTTTGTGCTCCGTCTGTGGACAGTCTGCAAGGAGAAACTCATCAGATAGATCTTGATCTGAAATTATGTGCTCTGCTCAGCTCCCAGCTAATTAGCCCTGCTGATAGTGCCTGCAAGCCTGGGAGGAGCGCAGATAACAGCCTGTCTCCTGCCCCACCTCCTCATTTAGTTAGATTTTTCTTTCAGAAGGCAACTGAGTCCTCAGTGCTGGCTGGTTAATGGGGGATAGGGTGCCCCAGACACCCTGGCTGGCTCTCACCCACCTTTGCCTTCCTCAGCAGCTGCTGGAACTCATGCTGTGGCAGCAGCCCATGGTTCTTCACGAACGCCGGGACCTCAGGTGGCCGCTGCGTCTCATAATAAACTGTGCCATGGATCTCCATGTACTTGTTGAGGATGGCCAGGAACTTCTCCTTGCCCTGAGGAGGAAGGCAGAGGTGTGAACAGCACCAGAATATGACTCTGACCCCAACATGGTAATGGGGGGAGATTTAACTCTCAAATCACTGTCCCAGAGCACAGGATGCTTCAGCCCAACCCGCAGCCGTGCAAAACTCGTACCCTCCCCTCTGCGTACCTCAAACACAAATCATGGACCACACCAAGCTCCCAGCGAACCCAGACAGCTGCCAGATCTGGCAAGTTGAATATCGGCACCTTGAGCCCCTGCCTTCCCTGCCACCTCCATGGTGAGATTTACTGGGTTTCAGTAAATCCTACTGAAACCTGGGGAGCCCTTGAGCTACATGGATGCTGGTGTGTGATGGAAAAGCCACAAGTACCCATGAACAGGAGGAGACAGTGTGGCATGGCCGGATTCTGGCCCACCACAGGCATCCCAGCAAGGGCAGAGCCACTAAATCAGGAAAGGTGGGGACAGGGAGGTACACAGTCCCTGACCACATCAACCCACATCGATCCTGTGGCAGCACCAAGCCTATGATGAGGCAAAGTCAACTCCAGCAAAACCTCTTCTCTCATGTGAAGATGAGCAGAGGTAAATCCCAGCAGCAGCTGGTGTGGTACAGTACCTGCAACTGGAACAGCCCCAGGCAGCACACAAAGGGAAAAAAATAGAAATAAAGCGAGAGACAGTGACAACTGGTTCCTTTTCTTAAGCACTGGAAGGAAAAGCTACAGGCTAGCTCAGGATAAAAGTAGTGGGGGAAGAGGGAAGTACATACCTGGGGAGTACACACATTCCCTGGCCACCACAGGAGATGCCATTATAGGGGGATGTTTGGGGGGGAGTTGGGGGTTTTGCCCACCCCTCTCCCCCAGGCATTCCAGGCGCAGGCAGGCAGGGTGCCAGCACAACCCCCCCCCTTCAGAGTACTTGAAAGCAGAGACAAACCACCCTATCATAAACACAGGGGACAGCAGAACAGCAATCACTGTAATTAATTACATCAAGGCTTTGATACGAAATCCTCAGTCTAAGCAGCCTGTTGGGAGGAAGCATCGCCCAGAGCAAAGACCAGAAGATGGAGTCTCACCAGCCTCTGCCCTGCTTGCTCAGAGGTGCTGGACATGTCACAGCACCTCAGCTTCCCCTGTATGAATGGAATAAGGGTGCTTCTTTATAAACACACCAAGGTCTGAGCCTCAAAAGCTCAGGGTAAGAGGCCAGAGGCTGGTGCTACCTCACAGCTCTGCCTATGGCTGCCCCTATCAGGTTGGGTGCTCCCTGCAGCACCCAGGACACCCACCTTCCAGATGCTGGCCTCCTTCCCATACACCACTGCCATGCTGCTCACTTTGTTGGACTTGATGAATTGCCTCTCCGTCTGGTTGAGCTCCTCTGACACAAAGCCCATGAAGGAGTTGTCAGGGGTGTGAGCTGGGGACACCAAAGGGAGAAGACGTGTGGCTGGACAGATGTTTTCTGGGACTTCACAAGGGTTGAGGACACAGGTCCATTGCAGCACAGGGGCCAAGATGAGCCCACCTCCAAAGCCTTGCTGTAGCTTGGAGGAAAAATGGCACGAATTTCCATAGCAAGCATCTTGTAAAATATAGGCTTTGGAACTCACTCAAGCAACTCTTCAAGGAGCGTGGCATTTTTCAGGCTGCCAAACAAGCTTTATCCAGCCAGCAAGAAGCAACATTTGAGTCATGAAGAGCCCAATGGGTCACCTGGCTCCTTTCAGACAAGCACATCTCCTTTCCATGCCACAGACAAATCCGAATCACTAGTGTGCTGCCTGTGAGTCCCTAAAACCACCCCACCATGCCTCATCCCCCACTTACGGAACATGGTCATGAACTGGGTGGGCTGCAAGTTCCAATAGCCCCAGTTGGTGCGGTAGCCACGCAGTGTGGCATACTCCTCATGGTTGTAGGCTGGCTCTGTCCCAAAGGTGTCGATGACCCGGACACGGCACCTGGGAGAGGAGACAGGACCCAAGGGCCTCAGTTTGAGAAAGTCCCATTGCTCGGGAGACCTGGTGTCCCCAGGCAGCTCGTCCCTTGTCTGCTCCCCAAGCAGGGGGTGCAGGAACATCCCAAGCAGCTCTTCCCAAGCCACTGCTCCCTCCTGTAACCAGCAATTTCTCCTTGCAGGGCTTTCATCTCCCTGGCGGTTGTGAGAATGATGCATCTCTTGAAGACTTGTCCATGCTTTTCCTAATATCCCGGGAATGCTGAGGCAGGCATTACCAGCACAGGACCAAGGAAAGAAGGGGAGCATCAAGCAAGAGAAGAGCAAAACAAGTTGAATGCGAGAGCAAATACATTTATAATAAAAGCAATAACATCGCTTGTCATTTTTCTCTCTAATAAAATTGTGTAGGATAGTGGAAGAGATGGAAGAAAACATAATAAATAGCAGGACTATCAGCACTAAATTAAATCACATATTTTCCTGGCTGGTGATGTACCAGGGGATGATGACATTTGTCTTGATGCTTGAAGGAGCCAGGGCCAGAGCTTCTTGCAAATACAAAAGGCTTGTGATCCCTTGGTGGTGTGGCCACTGCTGGCTGCAGGTACAGGACAAAAACACCTCACAGGGTTTTTTTCCCAATTCAGCCTCTTCAAATGAGGTTTTTATCTTAACCATGAGAGGCTTCAGAGCAAGCAGACTGCCCCCGTGCCACAGCTGTGTGGAACACAGTAAGGCACCAGCGAGAGCCAGGCAAAAAATCCAAAGTGCAATCCAAGGGTCTGACTCCTTGGACACAGTGATCATCCTTCAATGTCATTAGGGTTAGTCTTTGCTTGCTAACTAATGAAATGGAGAGTGCCTTTCCTTACCTGTATTTCTTAAAGGAGAGCCCCATGTGCTGCTTCATCTGTTGGAGACCGTGGTAGTCGGTGTAAATCAGGTCAAAAGGCAAAGGATTGGTTAAGGGGCAGTTTCCCCGTCCTGGTGGCACCCCTAAGTGACTGGGGAGAAGAAGGAGGGACAGATCAACCCCCAGCACCATGAATGCCCTGCAACACAAATACTCATTTCCCTGCTCAGTGTTTTAACAGCAGCCAGCAACAAGCTCCCCAGTTGATGGAGGGGCAGGAAGATGTCTCCTCTCTCCAGCCTTTATTTCTTGGGCCAAAAATCTGAGATTTTGGAGAGTCCTGGTCCATCCCCATCTGTGCACTTGCTCTAGCTGAGTTCCTGCTACTCCCATGTGGATGTTGAGGCTTTTTTGCACAGCATTCCCAGCCAGGGATCACCAGCATCTCATTCGACATACACACACTCCCCAGGACCCTCCCCGGGCTGTTGAAGACACCAGATTTCATTTGCTTTCATTGAAATCCCATCAGTGACAGAGTTGTAAAGGCACATCTTTCCCCTCCTCTCTGCTTGCAAGGCTCCCAGCTTAGCCTAAATCTCCCTGTTCCCAGCCCCGTATCCCTCCCAGCACACACCATGCACCATTTCTCCTACTCCAGTCCTTACAGGTACCCACCACATTCCAGAGCACCCTCACTTTCTTCTTGACTCTGGTGGCACTGTCTGTCCTTGGATGATGTGCACATTTCATTAATAGTTCTCATTTTTTGTCCCATTTAGGAAATAGTTCAGTAAAGCCCGGGCAGCCAGACCCTGGGTCTTGCTTAGAGGGTTTTCAGCCAGTTCCTGACAACAGCCCATACTCAGCCCCTTGTCCCTCCTCCAGCAGATAAAATGCATTATGAAAATCCAGATGAACTAGATCGACTGCAATCTCCTTATCAAGATCATCAGTTACCTTGCTGCCAGGATGATACAAGATTAATCCAGCATGATACAAGGCTGGTAAACCTGTGGCATGTCTCCTTCCATTTTCAATTACCTCTGTGAACTGATGAATCCCTCTCTCCAAAGCTGTTCCACTAAGTGTATCACTGATGTCAGCTTGACAACCCATCTGCTTGTCTGGACCATGTTTCCTCCTTCTCAGAAAAAAAAGCTGTGACATCTTCCAGCTTCAGCAGGTTTCTCAGAAAATCCTTGTTACATCTACTTGTGATTTCTGAGTGCCAGCTTGCTCAGAAATACAAACGATCCACCCCTCCATTTCAGTGCTTCTGTATTTTTTTTTTTTCCCTCCTAAAGACAACAATTCCTCATCCTCACCCTCATAACCCCACTCACACGTGAAGAGCAACAGCAAAACCTCCATGGAAAAGCAAAATGTTAAGCTGATTTGGTCTGCCTGGGCTCTGCCCGACTCCCACAACACAGTCATCCCGTTTTGTTCTCAGTCCTAACAGGGCTAAGGAAATTCTATTTTATTTTGCAAGTCTGAGCTCAGGCTTGAGCTTCTGCTTGCCAAGATGTCTGTCTTTGTTTTCTTCTGGGCTGTTCGCTTACTCCTAGCACCAATTTGGAGATGGGAATTTATCCCAGCCTTCCTTGTCAGTGGTTTCCCTTTTCTTAGGAAAAAAAGGTCCAGGTTTTACATTCCTAGGCTTTGAAGCTTTTCTTTTATGGACCTCTCATGTTGGTTCTCCTAATTTCTCTGCATTTCCCCTTCTGAACCTGAGAATCCTCTTTCCAGCACTACCTGAGTTTTATCTGTTGCTCAGCTGAAGCTTGAATGGACCCCCAGTGCAAGGGTCCATCCTCTGAAGAGCACTTCCAGAGGGTCCTCATTCCCTGCTCACACCTATGACTACACACAGGATTTCATCTATTGATCCCATGGCCACTTGCAGAGGAAAAAGATGGCTCTCTCACCTGGGGAACAGCCAAGTGATGCAGTTATCACTCTATCACTCTAGTCTTCAACAACATCAGAAGGGGCCATATGTAGTCAGAGAAATTGGTTGGCCATTATAGATATACAGTAAAGGGCTCTTGGTCTGCTCTTGGCCATATCTCCCTCCTCTGATATGGTTTGCAAGCCCTTGAACATTGGGCACCAAGACCCTTCTTCCAGTCCCATCCCAACCTGAGACCAGGGAAGCATTATCCCAAAATCCTGACCATGACTCCAGAGAGCAAATAAATGTGGAATCACATCACTCACCAAAGCAGGGAAAAACACAGAATTTCAGTTTAAGGCAAAGAGCTGCATTTGCAGCTGCTTCATTGCTCTTGTCACAAGGAATATAAGCACCAGCCCAGGGCAGCCCGGCTGGGTCACCCGCGGGGGAAACAGGTCGCGGTTTTATCACTTTTATGCACAATTTTACACGACATGGCTGACTGGGAGATGGCAGGAATAGGAAGGCTCTCACCTCCAACAGCCTATTCAGTGTGATAAATAGGGCAACAAGGAGACCCACTCCTCCCGGGGAGGCTGAAAAGGAATTTTTAAGCCAGTAAAAAACCCTGGGATTTTATGGAGATGCAATACTAAATATCACGTTTGCTCACATAGGTGCTGCTTTCTCCTCAGTCATCAGCCAAACAGCAGTGCTGATTTACACTGACATGGCAGTGCTGCGGAGCAACTCAGCTAATCCAGAAACCTTACATCTCACTAAAAAGCCCCAAACTGGAACACTTCTCTTGCAGCACATCCCAACCTCTGGTTAGTACACATTACACAAGCCTCTGCATTACAAAATCATCTATAATTTGAAAAAGCCCTAACCAAGCTTGGCAAGGGATTGCGGGAGACAGCAATTTGTGTATCTCAGACTGAAGTCTCCAAAAATCTTTCCACGGGTTAGGTAGAGCAGGTCAGGTTCCCCCAGGACCCCCTCGTAACCGTGATCTGTCACACATCCCCTCTCTCCAGGTCCATTTATATTCCCAGCACCAAGGCTGCAAGGCAGGAATTGATCTCAAAGCAGGACCAGTGTCTTTGAAGCAGAGCATCTCTCATTTACCCCCCTTATCCTTCCTAAACACTTTATAACCATGGATTTTAATATTCTAGTCATGCAAATCCAGGCTGCACCTCCAAGGTGGGGGGAATGTTGGGGGTTTTTTCCTCATTCCTCCTTATTTAAACATTCTTTATTCAAGCTTTCATCACTTGCCAGTTAAGTCAACTAATTTTCTACTAAACTCAATTTCACTCATGGTTGGAGTGAAATTTCCCAGATTTTTCCTCATGCCATGTACTATTAATGGCGCTTGAAATTACGCAAATAAAATTGATGGGCACAAATGCCTCCTTCTCAGCCAGCACAGCCAGGAGATTTGTTTCTGAAAACCACTTGATCCCAGCTCCTGGAGAAACCTCCCATGCCAGACCAGCCAAAGATGATGACCAGCTCATGCCTGGGCTCAGCACCTCTAGAACATCGCAGGGCAAGTGACCTGGTGACTTGTCCCATCCCATCATCCAGGATTAGTGCATCAGCTCAGCCCTCGCTCGTCTTCGGAAGAGAGCAGCCAAAGCAGCTTCAATCCAAACGGATGCAAGTGTCGAGCTCACTTTTCCGCCAGCTGCCTCCACCAGCTGTGCCTCCTCTAGAATAAATCTACAGCAGCTTCTTGTCCTGCTATTTTCCCCTTATAGGTACTTTAATCAACCAGGGGATGCATTCCCTTCCTGAGTGCAGTGCAGGCTCTCTCAAATCAGATGACTGTGGGGTTATCTTTACATCCCGCTGACCTATTTTCAAATTAACCCAACGTTTCCTCCTACGTTATCACTCCTGGGGATGAAAAGTCCAGCACTAAATGGATCTCGTGGGCATCTGCTGGCAGGCTGGGCCAATATCCTATATTATATTTAATTGCATCTTCTCTGCCCACATCTGCTGTCATCAGCAAGGCAGACTGCAGCAGGGGAAATGAAGGAGAGTTTCTGTCCTTTCTGCTTCTCTGGCTTCTCCCTGTCTACAAGAGCCCAGCAAGCACAGGGCTGTTATCTGGGGGCTTAAAGGTGCCGGAGATCAGCCCAAGTGGCTCCCAGGGGTCTGTGACAAACCCATCATGAGCAATTTAAAGTGCAAATCAACACCTCACTATCTGGCCTCTTCCTCCTGCTAGAAGGGACACAATGACCTCAAAAGCAAGTTTTTTCAAGCAATTACAAGATGCTTTTTAAGCCACCTGTAATGGATTTACTTTTGCAATGTGTATCTCGACTGTTTCTCTGGGTCATCCTCAGTGTCATGTGACACAGCCATACCCATCTGGGGGGCAAGGTTCATCAGTCCAAAATAATTCAAGGTTCAACAAAACCCTGTTTCCCCATCACAACAGGCAGCAGCACTTGCTGGAAACCTTTGCAGCATGTCCCCAGAAGACAGCTAATGTCAAGATTTTCCTGCTGGTCTAAGCAGCAGCAGCTCCAGTGGGTCCAGGCAGGGCACTGCCAGGAGATCCCCTCTGCTGGGAGAACCCCAGGAAGGCATTTTTACCGGGTTATAAAGATAAGCCGCGAGAAGACTGATGGATGCTTTGCATCTTATAAAGGGATTGAAAGCCTCCAGAAATGGGAAGTCAACAGTCCTGTGGGGCTGGAGTCTGGCTTTGATCCAGGGGCTCCCAGTTGGACAATCTCTGGGTGTGCTGAAACTTACATCCTCCCCGACCTCACCAGCCCAGAGGGGCTCTGGGCCCACTCAGGGAGGATCCTTCCCCACACACCAGGCATAACCTCCTCCCACCATCAATGTAATAATAATAAATTACCCAGCAATTAATAAGGTTATGATAAACTTCTACATGACAAAGGAGAGTTTCCTGCAACGGCAAAGAAGCCATTGAGAGAGCCATCATTTCGCTATAAAATAAACATATTTCACGAAGGAGTGCAATTTAACAGCTCGGTGACTCCTGTTAATTTATGCACCTTCCTCTCCTACTAAATAAAGCCCTCAAAGGTGGAAGAAATCCGTCTCTGCTGCTCCTCACCATGGCAGGGTGGCTCATCCCCGCTCCTCATGTACTTCCTGCCAGCAAAGCTCTGAGCCGCCTCCTCAGAGGTGCTGAGAAGCTGCTGTAATTAAAAGAAGCAGCTTTTGCAGCCTTGTTTCAAGGTACCTGTTTTTTCATTATAGAGCTACATGGCTGCAACTTCACAAGGAGCTGCACCCAGCTGAAGAGAAGAGGAGGAGCAGGGGAGGAGATGGGATCTACTATCCTCTGGCAAGAGCAGTCACCTGTCTCGGCAGAGTCAGACCCTGTACAGGAGGGTGCCAGAGCAAACAGCTTTCTGGTCAGAAATTCAGCAAACAATGAAGAAACTTCCCAGGGAAGGGAAATAAATCCTTGGGCTCCTCCAGGGAGCAGCAGAAACTGAGTACTAGTGTGCTCACGGTGCCTGGGCAGACTTGTGGACAGACAAGCTGTCTCAGCTGTCCCAGCTGCTCCAGCAGCTCACAATGAAGGGACAGTTTTAGCCAGATCTTCACTACAGCAAAGCCCATATCTACCCACTAACATCCCAGATTCCTGTCTAACCCACCACCTAAGATGTGTCTGATGAAAACATGTCCTGATTAAACTATGGACTGAAGAATCCAGTAAAGCTCAGACACAGCTCCATCAGGACTGCAGGCAACTGGTCACTTCTGGCCACTTCCACAAGCAATTCCTGGCTCACCCACACAACGACAGGACTGTGTTTGCCAACTGGCGAGGAAAGGTGAAGCCTGGAGCCTGGGCATCACACAGGTTTTCATGTGAACAGATGCAAGACAGAAAGATGGCTCTTATCTGCCAGAAAATAATTAGAAAGTACTTTGTCTGGACATCATGTTTCCATTTGAATGGCCCTTTTTGCAGCCCAAATATACCTCAATGACTGTGGAATGTGCAGGAAAATAGCAGCTATAGTTATGTGCCAGGCAACGAAAGGAGAGCAGCAACACTGGGAGCTGAGCCTCATCCTGCCGTGGTACTGGCCCTACCTGTGGTACCAGCCCTGCCACAGCCTGTCCACACCACCCTGGCATGCAGACATGGCATGTCTATGCCACCCTGGTGGCTCGTCACCCAACCCACATGCTGGCCACAGAAAGAGCCACCAGCACGGGATATAAGCACATGATTAAAATCAAGTGCCTTACCAGGGCCAGTATTAGGACTCCAGAGCTTGACATCAGAGCAATTAAGCTCTGAGAACACTTTGTTGTATTCTGACCCCACCAGGCATCAAATCCTGTTTACTTCGACTTTCTGTCCAGCTTGTGAGCCGTTAATTTCAAGGGCACCATTGCAAACAGCTTCTTTGAGCATTACCAAGATCAATACTCCCCATGGCTCCAGCAGCTCACACCACCACACCCCCATCTCCCCAGGCCTCTCCCATAGCCCCGCCAAAGCAGCTGGAGATGCCAACATTGACCATTCCCATGACCTAAGGACAAGGGTAGGAGCTGGAGGTCCCTGTAGCGCCTGTTGTGCCCCTTCTCCAGAGGGAAAGGCTGAGCACAGTCTTCCCCACCTGCCCCTGGGGCACGGGTGCTATGGAGGAGCTTTCAGCTTATTGTAGGTTTTGCACCAACTCAGCCATCGCTCCAAAGCACTGTTTGCGGTTTTCCAACATCTACTCATAAACTGCCTCATTAACAACCCAGCTCAAGTCTTTCAGACACTTCCCACTCCTCCCCTATCAAGCACCACACACACAGAGCCTTGATTCTCACTTCCCTGAGAGCACATTTGGGCTACCAAAGCAGCACAAAGGGCTCTTCGGTAAGAATAAAATGTTTGCATTCAGATGTGGGATGTGTCTTCCCACCCTGCTTCAAGACAGGCCTCAAAATGCCGCTGAGTTGTTCTGCTGCCTCTACCCACCCATCACAAACCTCAGATGGAGAACAGCTCCTGACCCCCTGCTCCAGCTTGGTGCTTTGTTTACATCCCAGGGAGCTGCACGTGCCCAGATATGCTTTGCACCAGCCGCCACATAATCCCATGTTTCACCCCTTGCCTGTCAAGATGCATCAGAAGCGGCTCACAAATGCACCAGGAAACACAAAAAAGGACAAACAACTGCACTTAGTTCAACTACAGGAGAAAAATTAGCCTCTGGTAGGACACAGCAGCAGAATTCACAGGTCTTTGAGGTGTATAGTGAGAAAAAGATAGCTAGATAAGCTAGCCGTGGAAAACTAAGGCTAAATTCAGCAGCTTCCATCTCAGACCACACAGGGGCATTTGGACAGTGCCCAGCCAAGCCATGGAACAAAGCTGCACAACCCCAGAGCTACCTGGCTTCACTCCAGATCAGCACTGGTTGCTCAGACTAGGGGAAGAACCACTTTACACCCCTGCTATTCACTGCCTGGCATCTGCATCTCACCCTGTTGGAGACCCCTGCATGGAAAGATGCCCAGCACACACAGTCATGCTCCTGACCCATCTTCACCCCCAGCCCTCCAACACCAGTTTTTGGACCAGGGACTTACTTTTGCTCCTAATTTGCCTGATCCCTAGCATTCCAGACCCGATCCTGACCACCACCTCCAGGCACTGCTGCATTGCAATCAATACAGATGCTAATAATGAACAGCTCTCAGATAACTACTGGCTGAAGTGTGCACAGGCAAACCTTCCTGTGATCCTTTGCCAGTGATCAATACATGTAGAAAAATCAGTTCAGAAATTTGAAGAGACAAAAAACAAACCAGAAGAGAGGTTCTTCTGTGCTGAATAATTTATAGGTGCCAGCCTTTGCTCCATGAAGGCCATGCTGGGTAGGAGCAGCTACAGCTCCAAGCTGTGAAAGGAGCAGGGGGTGCCAAAGAAAAATAAACAAGAAGTGGACATTTCACATTGCTGGAGAAAAGTATCAAAGACACCCCAATACTGGTGCCTGCCTTGCTGCAAGCCCAGCAGGAGAGAACCTGGGATGGGAGAGGACATATTCAGCCCTGGTCCATGGTAAGAGTAAAGCTCTGCTGCTTCAGGGGCAGGAGGGATGAGCAATCAGAGCACCTCATCTATTCCTTCCATGGTGACATGACTTTAGATTTGCTTCAGCCCCTCACACTTATCCCAGCTCTTTGTGTACCAACCCCTGCCCAAAGCTGTTGCTACAGGTGAATTCCCCTCTGGCTTTAACGAAGAGCCCAAGATTAACTATTAGCACAACAGAGGATTAATTACACATGTATTTTCAGCTGGAATACTGCATCCAGCTCTGGAGCCCTCAGCACAGGAAGGACATGGACCTGATGGAGCGGGTCCAGAGGAGGCC
>JANHGN010001287.1:0-18697 GCA_024605025.1 Megaceryle maxima | reverse complement strand
GGCACCATTGCAGGGGAGGTTGGCCAGGGCTCTGAGCACCCTGCTCTGGTTGCAGATGGCCCTGCTCCCTG
Source organism: Megaceryle maxima (assembly GCA_024605025.1). Taxonomy (NCBI): domain Eukaryota; kingdom Metazoa; phylum Chordata; class Aves; order Coraciiformes; family Cerylidae; genus Megaceryle; species Megaceryle maxima. The sequence goes on along the minus strand of JANHGN010001287.1, from coordinate 18,626 downwards.
CAGGGGATTTGGACCAGGTGACCTGGAAAGGCCCCTGCCCACCCAATGCACCCCAGGATTCTATGCAGATGTAACACAAATGAATAGCTGAAAGTTGTAGGAACACTGATAGGAGCTGAGAAGTCTGGGAAAAACAGATCTGCATGAAGAGGTGAAGGAAACAGGAAGGAGAGGTAGTAGGGAAATCAGATTTAATATAGGGACTAATCTTCCTTTACATCTGACGTGGAAAAACAAAACGAGGAGCATAAGATTTTCAACAGGCATTTAGAAACCAACATGAGCTGGAAGTGAGAACCTGGAGAATGCCAGGGAAAAAGTAAAGGAGAGGAATCAGTGTGAGAACTGCTCCAGCTCTTCCTGAACACTGGGGGATTCAGAAAGGGACGAAACCACAGCAAAGAGCCAAAGATGAGGAAAGCCACAGGCACGTTTTGAGCACGGCCAGCTCCACTCGAAGCAGATTAGCAACGCTGGTAGATAATTGCAGAGTGAAATGCCTGCCATGGGCCACAGAGTCAAGATTCCCACTGGGGCCTTTCCCTCCACCCCCACCAAAAAAAACAAAAAAGTACAAACAAGATGAGCATGCACAGTTACAAAGTGCTGAGCAGGGAAAGAAAAAGGATTGAGTCAGACCTTGGACTCCAGCTAAGACAAGAGGATGAACAGTCCACATTGAAGAAGGTCCTCAGAGTTGAATGTTGAACAAGATCCGTAAAAAGGGCTAGAGGGAAAAAATGGAGGTATAAATACTATGGGTTTCTGCTTGCTGAACATTGGGGTTGGTTTTGGGCCCCTCATTCCCTCCCAGCAGGACATGGAGGGGCTGGAGCGTGGCCAGAGAAGGGCAACGGAGCTGGGGAAGGGGCTGGAGCGCAAGGGTGGTGAGGAGCAGCTGAGGGCACCGGGCTTGTTGAGCCTGGAGAGAAGGAGGCTGAGGGGAGACCTTCTGGCTCTGACAGCTCCTGACAGGAGGCTGGAGCCAGGAGGGGTCGGGCTCTGCTCCCAAGGAACAAGCATCAGGACAAGAGGAACCAGCCATGAGCTGCCCCAGGGGAGGTTGAGGTTGGAGCTGAGGAACAATTTGTTGCCTTTGAGAGTTGTCCAGGACTGGCCCATCAATCACAGAGACAAGGCTGCAGTAAACACCCCCTCTCCCAGTGCCCTTATTTACAAGCCATGCACTCTAAACTGCAGTTGAGTCATGAGGCAGGTGGTCCCTCAAAGCCACCTCTGCATTTTCAAGTTGTTTAGGGGCACTCAGCATCCTCAGACTGGGGTTTCTTTAGATGCAGAGCATCACAAGATCTTGGCTCCTGAAAGGGGGTTGCAGAGACGGTGGGGATGTTGCTTAAGAATAAATAACAAGGGCATGAGTGTGTTTAGTTCTCAGTAGAGGATCATGTTTGGTGCTGAGCACAGCCCTGGTCTCAATGGTGGGTCAATAGAATCTACAGACTGGTTTTCTGGGTCATATTACAAGTATATTCAAGCCATGCCTCAGAGCTTTACAAGCAGAAAAACTGATCTGCCCTCCACAGTCCTGCTGGTTTAACCCTTGTAGCACCTCTGGAGTGCTGGAGCAGGAAGAAAAACATTCATGTCTTGGACAGAAGAGCCCAGTCCTGAACCTTAAGGCAGGAATTCATCATTCTCCAATCCTAAATCTTAAGGATATACTCCAGTGAACATAAGGTTTCAAACACTCTCTTCTGGTTAAACAACACAAAGACATAGCAAAGATGAAGCCATACACATGAGTTCCTGGGTAGTCAAGAGGTCCTAGTCAGCCTGGAGATGAGAAGGCTCTGGGAAGACCTTAAAGTGCCTTTTCAGTATCTGAAGGGGGCCCACAAGAAAGCTGGGGAGGGATTTTTACAGGGGCTTGTAGTGATAGGACAAGGGGTGATGGCCTCAAACTGGAAGAGGAGCGTTTTAGATTATAAATTAGGAAGAAGTTCTTCCCTCTGAGTCTGGTGAGACCCTGGCCCAGGTTGCCAAGGGATGCTGTGGGTGCTCCATCACTGAACATGGTCAAGATGAGGTTGGATGGAGCTTTGTGCAACCTGGTCTAGTGGGAGGTGTCCCTGCCCATGGCAGGGGGGTTGGAACCAGATGATCTTGAAGATCCTTTCCAACTCAAACTGTTCCATGATTCTATGATAAATGCTCCTTTTCTCCATAGTCTTCACCCAGCCCCACTTTCTCCTCCAAAAGCCACAAGCTGCTACATGGAGGAAGCTACAGGGAAGAAGATTCCAAATGAAGAGCATGAGAAAGAACGAGTGACCAAAAGCACAGAGCACAGCTTTCTCATCAAGGACGTACGTGGTGCTAGACCCGTCTTGCATGACCGTGCTCATAAATATCCCTTTTCATCCTGGTCTGGAAAGCCTTGGTAGACCCAGCCCACCTCCAAGGGGCCAGGGCATGCAGTGAATGCTGGTATGAAGCACAAAGGTTTGCCAAGGAGTGTGGGATTTGTGGGGAGCAGGCGGTGGAAAAGACGATGAGATATTCTTGCGCAAGAGGAAGGAGAATCTCATTAAGAAATAAAGGGCTACCAACGGGCGTAGAGGGGAATGTTTAAAAAAAAATAAAATTAAAATGGAGGGGAAAAAATAATCAAAAGGCCTAAACATCTCTGGTTTGGTTGAGAAACTCAGCATAAAGGCAGCCTTTTTGGGAAGGAAAGACAAAGCGCTACCTTTTCTGGAATTCAGGGACACAGACGTCTCTTTTTGGGAATTGTTTACACCTGGACACCAGGGAGTGGACTGAACAGCCAAAAAAGACTGAGGTAACTTTGAAAAAATCCGTGGTGGGACTGTGGGTTTTGTTTTATATTATTTGTTTATTTAAATATGGAGGTTTGGTTGTTTTTTTTTTTTTTTTCCCCAAATGAAGCAGCTAGTGTTTGAAGAGATCGAGCCTGGTGGAATCAAGGTACATTTTTAGGTTCGTGGTAGCACTATTTATCATTTTTAAGGCAAATTTGATTACCCCAGTGGGAATTCATGTCTTCAGGGAAAGCTGCCCAGTTGTCATATTAATCATTGCTTTTAGTGTTTTCATTAGGGTTTTGGTTTTTGGTTTAGTGTGGGATATTCTTTTTTTTTTTTTTTCTCCCCTTTTAATTTAGCTTTCAGTTGCCCCAGGGCTTTGGCCTTGTAACCTTTGCAGAGTGTTTTTCCTTCAGTCCCTTTCCAACCTATGAATTTTATGAAGGTTGTTAATTTGCCGGGCTGCCGTTGCTGAAGATCTGTCACTCCTTCCATTGATGGGGAACCAAAGTTCAAGGGATTCTTTCTTGCAAGAAGAAGAAATAAGTTAAAAATAAATTTTTTTTTTAAAATCACAGAATAAACCCAAACAATTACAGTTTCAACTACGAGTGTATTATGTTGATGTTCTTCCAAAGGCTTTATGGGCCACCATTGCTGTCTTCTATCACCCCTCAATACCTATGTTACATCTCAAGACTGCCTTGGGCTTGGTGAAGAAACCCTGAGTGTTTCTCACTTGAACCAGTCTGCTCTGGTTCCACTAAGGCTCATGGCAGGGGAATATGGGACATGGTTTAGCAGTGAACATGCAGAGTAGGGTTAATGTTTGGACTCGATGATCTACAAGGTCTTTTCCAACCTAGATGATTTTATGATTCTGTGATTCTATGATTCTATGAAGCAGTTGTTTCAGTGAAATTCACAGGTTACTGGAAGAGGTAAAGATAGTCCAGTCTGAGCTCATGGAAAGCATCCACCCCGTGATTCCTTCAACACCAAACCTTACTGGTGAAATTAGTCAATCTGTAGGACAGTGCATGGCATGGTGGGACATTCCATAACATCCCAGGGAGACTGCTGATAGGTTCAGGTATGTGTTTCCTACCTGTGCTGTAGTCCATTGGGGAGGGGTTGGTCCTGCTGCAGCCTTTCTGTGCCCTGCTGCTGTTCAAAGGTCAGATGAGACAATTGCTCTGATCCAGTCCATAAAACATGATCATCTTTGGGTGACCTAATTCACTAACGTCAGTAAGACATGGTCACCCAGGTAAACTGAGGCAGCTGTAGAAAAGAAAGACCCAGTATCAAGTGATTCATCCCAGCTATTGGACTATCCCAGAATCCCAGAATGGTGGGGGTTGGAAGGGCCCTCTGGGGATGCTCTGGTGCCACCCTCCCTGCTCCACCCAGCAGGGTCACCCAGAGCAGGGGGCCCAGCAGCGCAGGGTCCAGGTGGGTTTGGAGCCTCTCCAGAGAAGGAGACTCCACAACCTCTCTGGGCAGCCTGGCACAGGCTCTGATACCCTCAATACTAGATGACCCATAATGGTCCCTTCCAGTTCTATGATTCCATCCAAACAATCTTAGGAGGAGACAACTCAGTGAAGGATCCTGTCTCTTCCCACTATGTTTTAAGGTGCCCAGATCATTCCTCTGTCTATGTTTTAAACAATGAAAGGAAGATGAAATCCCAATTTAAATGAATTATGAGACATTCCTACAACGTGCCACCTTCCCCAAGAAAAACATTAGATCTGAGCAGTAAGGAAGCTGTAGGTAATGGTTTTACAGCTGGAGCAGCAGCTTTCTTAAAATCACGACATGTTGCAGGAAAACATCACTGAGAGATGCTGGGACCGAGTGCTCCTATTTTCCCTTTTTGTTTCAACAATGTTTAAATACTTCCTTTGGATAAATAAAATGCCTCTGCCCCTCTATCTTTGCAGGGTTAGGAAAGGAGACCCTGTGCCAGGGGCTTCGTCTCTTCTCCTGCCTTACTCACAGTGGGGTCAGCCCCATGGGAAGGGCAGACCCAGACCCAACGGCAGGCAAAGGGTTGGAAGAAGCCACAGTTCTCCAGCTCTGCCCATCGTAGCCTCTTCCCTTCTGCATCCCCAACCCTGGAGCACAAAATTGAAGAGCTGCAGAGCAAAACATGGTCCTGAACTGGAAATAGATAAATTTCAGTACTGGGCAGGGACTGGCTAAAGGGAGGAGGAGAGGAGAGCAGAGGACACCAAAGCTTCAGCCCCTTCCAGTTCATCCCTATGGTCTCTGCAGAGACCCACAAACAGAGGTGAATCATTTCATTGGATAAAGAGAAAAATCACCTTATATGGAGGATCTGGATCCTCTGTCATGACAGTAGAAGGAGCCTGGGTTAAGGAGGTTAATGACTTGAGCATCTCCATTAAGTGCATACCACTGATAAGAAACCAGGAGGTGAAGATCCAGCCGCAACAGGAGGGAGCGGCGCGCCACAGCATGAGCTGGTTCATTCCCCACCTCGGTCCTTCACCCCCACTCCCTGAAATGAGAACAGGAAAACAGTCAGTAAAAGTTAACTAGTGGGCATATTTAAAAGAAATTAGAGGAAATGGACCCACATCCTGTGGAATTCACCCTTGCCAAAGCCCGCGAAGGCAGGACCTGGGGCCAGATTTAGAAAGAGAGAGGAGAAATTAACGGCCAATAACACAGCGAAGCAGAAACACCGGTGCATGCCCCACTATCCACAATAGCAAGACTTCTGTTTCTGCTCCAAGAGCTGAAAGCATCTCTGTGACGCGGGGCAGGAATGCGTGAGGCATCCCCTGAAACGTCTCTGTTACATTTTCAGACATGCCAATAATTATTAGCACCACAAGTAGAGCAACGAGGGTGCCCAGGAAACCCAGGGCTGGGCAAGACAGCCAAGGTTTTAGAGGGTTATGTTTTGTCACCCCTCAAAGCTGTCTAAAGTTAAGGGCTAAATAATCTAAATGTTTATCTTCTGCCCAGCCCACTTTGCAAGAGATCACAGAGAAGCAAAGGAGGAAAAGTTTCTACCCCCGTGTGCTGAAATGGTGCCTTCATGAAACAAAGAGCCTAAGGGAACAAAGAGTGGGAACATAAACCTCCTGGTTGCAGTGCTTGGAATCACAGAATCATGAACTGGCTTGGGTCAGAAGGACTTTTTAAGGTCATCTAGTGCAGCCCCCTTGCAGGGAGCAGGTACATCTGCAACCAGAGCAGGTTGCTCAGCACCCCATCAAGCCTGACCTCGAATGTCTCCAGGGATTGGGCCTCCACCAGCTCCCTGAGCAACCTGATCCGGTGTTCCACCAACCTCATAGTAAAGAACTTCTTCCTAATGTCCTTGTCTGAGTTTTGGGTGCTGGTCCCTGTTTCAAAAATATTTCCAAGAGCCACCACAGTAGTAATAACTGCTCTGCATCTTCATGGTCCAAGTTCTGGGATGTCTTATGGCTTCTGTCATGAGCAAGACTTCAAAATCAGCTCACAGCAGAGAACTGATCCTGAAAAACATTGGTGGTTTCAGTCCAGTAGCTACAGGAGTAGTAGAAGACAACAAAACCATAAGGTGAGAAAGACAGCCTGTCCCAGCAAGCCTGAGCCTAGGACCTCAGAGACCTGTCTCCTCTTCCCAGTGCTTTTCCCAGTTTGTGAAGGCTGTGACATCCTATTGTCATGAACAGTGTCATGGATTTTTTTCAGATTGCTCAAAGTGCAAGACTTGACACTGGGAAGAACCTGGATCTCCAAATATACTGTGAGGTTCAGAAAAAGTCCAGAAATAACCAGAAATAAAACCAAAGTTGCAGCTCAGTAAAACCACTGGGCTATATTGACCTGTGCTGTGATTTTTAGCTCCAGCAGAGTAACTGGCATCCCATCAGTCAGCACCAGCTGGGAATTTGACCCAACCCAGAGCCCAGATCCTACCCCAAAGACCAATGTTGGATCCGTCAACAAAAGCTGGGCTATTTCAGCCAGATTTCCAACCAAACCTTAGTGACTCTGCTTTAAGGATCCAGTGCACATTGGAGCAGATTATCTAAGCAGGGAAAAAAAAATCCCATTTCTAGAATATAAGATCATATAAAATGATGACATTTAGCATGAGATCTGGTTGTTTAAAGACTGTTCTTTCCATGCTGGACCAGAAGCTTCTCATAAGATCCAGGTGCTGTTCATACCTTACTTAAGGTTTAAGTGCAGTTTATATAACCCATGTGTTTCAGACAAGCAGACTCATTCCCAGTATCACTTGAGAACTAATTTACATGTGCTGGCATGTTCCACGTCAGTTATCTGAGCTATTTTTATTAACTGCATGCTCATGCAAGTGAGATCAGAAATGGAAATGTCATCTGCTACTTGATACCAATTAGCAACTTCCATGACATATATTTTCCTCCTAATATATCTCATATGGCTATGAAAAATTACAAGAAAGGACCCACGGTGTTGCTTAATAAACTGAACAGGCTTTGTTATTTTCTTTTTTTTTTTCTGAAGGGTCAAGGGACTCATTTTGGCAAAGTGGTTTTTCCATTATTTCCTTCCAAATTGCTGACACTTTGCTGGTATCAAGATGTCCAGACATCATTTTTCCTACCTTGAATCTGCCTGGTGAGACTCCTTGCTCCGCCGTGTTGATGTGTATACGAACTCCAAAATTCCTCTTGAATGTTGTGGTATCGTAGTGTTGGATCTAATAAATCACACATCACCTCATTTGGTGTTTCTGCTTTTGAGAGTATTTCACAACTCTGGGGACAAAAAGTGATGGCTCAGCAGGATCTGAAAAGATGCTGAGGGGATCACTCAGAGCCTGAGCCCCACAGTGGTGGTTCCCAAATTGTCCAAAGTGGCTCCTGGAGAGGGGCAATCTCCTGTCCTGACAGACATGAAATATAGCAAGAATGTCCTTCCCTCAGCACAGACATAGCCTAAGGATATGTAGTTGTTGCATTAACAAGGATCTAAAGAGCTCAAAACCAAAAGGTGATAGATGTAGCTCCCAAATAGTGTTCTGAGACAAGGTTTGAATATTGGGCATGTCCCATAAGCATTAACACAAACATAGTCAAAGCACTTCTGCCCACAGACCACATTTTGATGGACATTTTGTACGTAGTAACATTCAACGTATTGCCCCAAAGCGGATTAATTCCTGCCTCAGTGTCCTGTTCAAAGAGGTGATCACCCAGTGACGCCCTGCCCAGATGAGAGCCATGCACCCCGTCCATCCTTCATGGTACTCCCCATGAGGCTGTGAGGCAGCTGGGACTCACAACCCATTCAGTTTCACAGTAGGTCCTCCAAATCTGCAGCACCCAAAGCTCCTCTGAAAGGAACAAAATCTGAGCAAGAGGAGCCGAGGAATCCAAGATGATCCTGATCCTTGGAGAATCCCAAATGAAAAAAAAAAAAAAAAGAAAAAAAGTTGGAAAGATGCTAGGAATAAAAAAATAATAATATTTAGTAACAAAAAGCATTCCTTTAGCCCCTGCATGGAGGTTGTTCAAGTATAGCCAGACCCACCGTCACTGAAGATTTGCAGAGCCCGAAACAAAAAGGAAGCTAAAGGGCAAATAAAAACATAAGCAGAATATTTAAACAGAGTATCCAGAGTATTTATTCAAGCCAAAGGACTACCTTAGAGTGTCTGTGCTAGCCAAGCAACGTCAACAGAAGGCTGATAATGTAGCATGTGAAAAGTGACTGCAGAGGACATTTAAAGAACAGCCAAGGCGGGAAGACAACCAGAAAAAGGAAAAAAATTAAAAATAAAAAAAAATTTAACAAAAGAAAAAAAAAAAAAAGCATGTATCATAAAGGGGAAACAGAGAGAAAAAGAAGAGAAACTTCACAAACTCACCAGAACTGCAGTATCTCTGACTCCATTAGCAGACCAGGGTGTGCTCTGCCTCAGAGGGAGATGTCTCAGAGGACTCCAGTGGTGGCACTGGGTGCAGCTCTGTCTATGATGGGGAAGAAGTTCTGAGAGGTGACAGTGGCAATGCCATGGCTCACGGTTGAGGACAAGCCACACCACACAAGCCAGGGTGCAAAAGCAGCTCCTACTGCCCTACTATCAGTAGGTCTGCTCTCACCAGGGGAGTGCTGAAGGAGAGCTCAGAGCTTGTATCATGAGCAGCTACCACCTCAGCTCCATACCAAGACCATCGTATGGCCCAGAGCCACCTGCAGAGTTGGGCTGGGCTAGTCTTGATCCTGTGGACAAGCAGTGAGAGTGAGCCAAGCCCCCCTCCGTGGACCATCCCACTGTCAGTCATGTAAATTCAAAGCATCCAACTCAAGACCATCAGTTAAGCACTTCTGTTTCACTGCATTTGATTCTCCACCAATGAAATACAAGAAAAAATGACCCAAAAGCTGGATCAGAATCAGAAAAAAAACACTTGAAGCCTACAAGAGTCCTTGTCATCCTGAATGTATACAAGAAACAGAGATCATCTTATTTTTATTCCTCTGACAGCAAGTAATTTTTTCCAAATGGGTGATTTTTAAGTAGCTGTCACAATCCCCAATGAACTCAGGACGCACAAGCTATAAAACTGGGCAGATAAATCATTTGAGAAGGCCAGCCACGATCTCAATGGAAAGAGAAGTGAGTTCACAATATTTTTTTCATCGATGAGTTCTGAGATCCAGTGAGATGAGGGGTAGCCAAAAAAACCACTGTCCTGACAGCTCAATAAATATATTCTTCCTTTTCCAGTGACCAAAAATTGAGATGGGGTTTTGTTTCCTTTGTAACCTTGTTAATTTACTGTTAAAAATCACTGCCAATCATGCAATCCTGAATACTGATTGAATTTGAAAGGGTCTCAAAATGAGAGGCATTTACAACATGCTGGAGTGGAGCCCACTTTGCAAAGTGGAGAAAAAAAAAAAGAAAAAAACATTAGCCAATGAGATTTTAGTATTTTTATGAGCGTAGAGCTGCTGGGAGGTGTGGGAGGTAGGAACGCCATGGATCATCACCTACTCCTTAGTCCCTTCATACCGAGGATGAGGGTGACGTGGTGATGAGATGCTGAGAGGTTTCAGCGCATGTGGTCTCAGCACAGACCCTGAAGGATACAGATCCAAAGCTGCATTCCCAGCATCCCCTCCAAGTCCTCACCCAGCTGGCAAACTGGGCCTAGGGATGGGTGCATGGTGCCTCCCAGACTGGTGTCCTCGAGCTGTTGAGTGATGGCTGTGGAAATCAGAATGGCCAAATTCAGTTCTTATGGTGTTTGTTCCTGCTTCAGTGGGAGGAAGAGTTGAAATGTTGGAGTTTTCCATTCCTGAAGAAGTCAAAAAACCTCTGCCGAGACATCTGAGCAGTGTTGTTTTAAGAGGAAAACCATAATTATCTGGATCAGCCTAAACTCCTGGTGTGAAGGACAGGTCCACAAATCCTGGAGGTTGTCTTCTCCCTCAAGGGTGAAGGAACTCAGTTTGAGCTGGCTTGGCTTTTTGTCATTGTCATTCCAAGTCACGAATTACAGCATCTCAGCCAGAGAAGAGACCACAGCGCATCACAGATGACGTGGTTCAGTCAAGGCCCAACCAAGGGAGCAGGGGATGAGCCATGGAAGTGACAGTTCCAAGAAGTTATCCATGCAGACTGACCCCAAAAAAGGCAGCCTTTTGCTTCCCAGCAGCAACTTGGAAAGGGCAAAAGGATTTGGTGAAAACAGCGTTTCATCAAAAATCGTTTTGACAGAAAATAGACAGTGTTTGTGTACCATCGGCAGTAGCCGTGCAGATGCTTGTCCCAGTGTTGTGATGAAATGCTTGTCACTGCTTGTTGAAGGCCAATCAAAACAGAGGTCCAGAGCTTCAGTTCTGGTATTCCAAAACACATGGGCCAAGAGTCAAAGCCAGACCTGGTCCACCTCGTTATGCCGCAGTCATGTAAAAAGGAGCCAGAAGTTTCATACTGAGTAGGAATGAGATTTTTTTCTCATGTGTTTGGTTTTTTGGATGAGAAAATCAATCCCAGAAAAGCCCAACTTGTGCAAACAAACCATGGTATCCCCAGACACCCCCTTCCTTCTTCTGTCCATCCTTTTGAGGGATTTGAATCTCTGGGTTGATGTCTAGAAGTTTTCCAGAGCTCCACCTAGCCTGAAGCATCAAGTCAAGGCAGTGGTGGGGTCTCAGCTGCACCTCTGGAGAAAAGCAAAGCCCTGGGCAGAGGTGAGGGCAGGTAAGACACAGAAGCAATGGCACTACTTGCATCCTGTCCTCACTGCTTCTCTTCTTCTTCACAGAAGAAACACCAGGCACGAGCCTGGATAAGCCTGGAGAGAAGATGGAGTTCCTCAGGTCAAAGGTAGATATCTTCACCTATGCAGGTTGTTCACCAATTATGAAGTCCCAGCTGCAACTCATCTTACCCAAACCAAGCCCCAAGTTAAGTCAAGCTCTTTAAAGACCATGTTCTTCTTCACTGAATAAAAAAAAAAAAAAAAAAGGAGCATGAAGTGAGTCAGAGACCAGCTCCATGGAAACACAGGCAACTAAACAGATCTCGAGGCTTGGGGGAGATGTCCACACACCTCCTCAAATCACAGTACTTTGCAGGGCCAAACCGAGACCAGCAGCTGACAAAAAATTCATTGCCTTATGGTTTAGATCTGGAGATCATCATCCCAGACTATTGACCTGTTCAAGAGACAGAGCCCACCTTTTCCTCCATGTAACTGGCCCACACCAACACCTTCCTCTGATTTATCTGGTGTAAACCCAGTAGTTCTTTCCGTGCTCACCACCTTGAAAGCTTGATCTCTGACCAACTGCATGTCACACAAGGAGGGATGGATCTGATGCAAAGAGTCACAGGAGCGGGAATGTCCTTTTTTAATGGAGCTTTCTGGGTAAAGATTCTCACTAGAGGAGCTATCTCCTGCACCAGCAAACAACCCAGCTTTGGAGCCTGTCTGAAATCCCCTCTGTGGCTCAAGGACCTGTCTTCAACTATCAACTGTAAGGAAAGCCAAAAGCCTGAGTCAAATGGAGTCAAACCAGCACTAGCTGTTCAGGTCAAAGTGCAAAACTGAAAGAAGCAGAGATGATAGCTCAGCAGCAGCTTGAGCCACCAAAAGCCATTTAATGGTTTAATTGGGTAATGGATTCTAACTGTTGGTCTAAAAGTGCTTTTGATAACCTCTGGATCCACCTTCAAATTTTTCAGGTGATTAAAATGATGAGCAGTCATACTGCACAGCTCCAAAAGCCTGTCAAGATGAGGGTCCTGTCTTCAGTAGTTACCAGTAGCAGACAGAGACCATATTTAAACTGGACCTAATTATCCACAACGTCATGCAGGATTCCCCTTAGCCAGGCAACCTGGAGCAAGCCCGGGGGTCAGTCAGCAAGGGAAAGGTCACAGCACTGCAAATGAATCATAGAACACCAGCTTGGAAGGGACCTCAAGGATCATCTGGCCCAACCTTTCTTGCCAAATGAACACTATCCCAGTCCGAGAGCTGGGATGCTGGAGACAGTCCCTCCAGTCATGAAACCATCAGGGAATCTCTTCCACCTGATTTAGCCAAAAATGCTCTGGATGCTGAGAAAGGGTCAAGAGCTTTGCTCATCTTCTACCTACCTATGGCAAGAAGAGCAGGACCACATCCAACTCCTCTTGCATGTCCTTCCTTCAGTGAATGCAAAGGGAGTCACTCCCAGCAAGGAGATTTTTTGCGAAGGAACCAGCTCGCCAGGGCTGCCCTTTTCCTGCACAAACTGCTGGGGAATAGGAGAGGGGGCAAATTTCAGAACCTTTGCAGTCCAAGCTTTCAGTGCCCTGCTCCATCAAGACCTCACTGCTCATCCGAGGCCATCAGGTAGCAAAGCACTTGGAGACCCCAAGCCTTGCGAACAGTTTCTCAATCCCACCTCAGAATGAAGGGAAGGAGGGAAGCTGAACGAAAATAAATAATTTCTGGCTCCTCTGAATCAAAGCCTGTTACAATCAAAACAACCCTCTGTCTGCAGCCAATGCCCTGGGGCCTCGTTTGTCACAAATTATACATGTGCTAGAAGCCACAGGGAAAGTCTCTTCAACAGAGAAGACCCTCCTGGTGTCAAAGGGAGCTGGGGAATGCTTTTAATCCTCTATCTCTGTCCCAGCTTCTCCTGGTGCTTGTGTGGACTCTTTGTCAGGCATCCAACATGGAGTGGGTTAATCCTCCAGCTCTTTCTGCAGAGCTGGTAGCAGCCCTTGCCCCTGGGAACAACAAGCTGCCTGAAGGGAAAGAAGTACAAGAAAAAGAGGATTTGGGGGATAAATTGAAACGGGAAGTGGACAAGAGAGCATTGAAGGAGGCTGGCTGGAGAAACCCTCCGCACAAATGCAGGCCAGGAGCCCTGATTTGGGGTGGTTTTTGCTTAGAGCAATGCAGCACTACCAATTTGCGGGGAATTATTCCTGAATAATTAGTTCCTGAATTATTCCAGCAATATAAATGAGATCTTCCAGGTCTCCGTGGATCTTTCTCTTATCCAGGGTGAACACCCCCAACTCTCTCAGCCTGGCCTCTCAGCAGATCAGATCAGATCCCTAATTTCAGTGGAGAGGACGATGTAAGCAAAGAATTGTGAGACAATGAGTAAAGAGATGATCTAATGATGTCCAGAGGTGCCTTCCAACCCCAGTAAGTCTGTAATTTTACATCAACGTAAAACGAAGCCACAAGTGATACCACAGTGCCCAAGAGACAGACAGTGCAGGATCTCCCAGGACAGAAGTGAACAAACCTCATTTTCTGTTGGATCCTTCATCAACAAGGACATTTAAATGGAGTCAATTGGATGTTAATATTGTGATCTGGAAGGAAAAATGCAATAAAAAGAGAAGCTGAGAACAAACAAGGTGAGAACTTGAGACTGAATAACCTTTAAGTTGGTTACAATAGTCCCCCTTGTCTCACAGCTGGAGTCTGGCCAGCGAGGTCATGAACAAGAAACTGCTCGTTCCCTGTGTGACAGATACTATTTCATTACTTGGTTCTATTTAATGTGGCAATAAATTCACGTATCCTACATGACGGGAATGGTCGGGGGTCTTGATGGTTATTACCACTTAAAATTGCTGGTGCAAAGAGAAGAACCAGCTCTAGACAGAGGTCTCATCATCTAGTCAATAGACAGATTCAAAGATGATCCAGTCTACTGAAGGTATGAAATTCTTACAAGGTGAACCTCTCCATGGACTACAGAGAGAGACCAAGACTGTTCTTGGTCAAAATTATGAGTGGGGCTCAAAAGAGGATGATTAGTCCTCTGGTCTTCTGTATTGCCAGATTATCCTCAAGCCTGCCCTGGTGAGTTGTCGTGCCTTGCCCAGTCCTGCATGAAGATAAAATCTCATCTGAAGACAATGAAGGAAACTTGACTGTGTAGTCAGTAAAATTTAAAACTGAGGAAAGGAACTTGGGGGTCCTGGTGGGCAAGCAGCTCAGCCTGAGTGAGCAGGGTGCTGCTGTTGCAAAGAAACCCAACAGGATGCTGGGTTGCATCTACAAGGACATCACCAGCAGAGATAAAGACTCATTATCCCCCTCTACTCAGCACTGGTGAGGCCATTCTTGGAGTGCTGGGATCAGTTTTGGTCCCTGATATAAAAAAAAAAAAAAAAAGAGAAAAAAGATGTGGAAAGGCTGGAGGGGGTGCAGAGAAGAGCCAGAAAGATGATCCAAGGAGTGAGAACTGCCATGTGAGGAAGGAGTCTTGATGAGGTGCTGAGCAACGTGAACTAGCTGAGGATGTCTTTCTGGACTTGATGATCTTGGAGGTCTCTTCCAGCCTCAGAAATTCTGTGATGTCAGCACTCATTGCAGGGGATTGGACTAGATGACCTTTTTGAGGTCCCTTCCAACCTAGGGCATTCTATGATCCTATGAAAAGCAGAGACAACTGGGTTGGTTCAGCCTGGAGAAAAGAAGGCTTATGGGGAACCTATCACTGTGTTCTGGTATTTAAAGGGTGGCTACAAATATGGAGACTCTTTTTTACAAGGAGTCACATGGTGAAGACAACAGGTAACAGGTACAAGTTACTGGTTAATGGGTCCAGAGAAGGAGACTCCACAACCTCTCTGGGCAGCCTGGCACAGCCTCCCACACCCTCACACCAAGGAACTTGCTCCTTCTGCTCAGCTGGAACCTCCTGGGCTCCAGTTTATCCCACGTTGCCCCTTGTCCTGTCACTGGGCACCACTAAGAGTCTGGCCCCAGCCTCTTGCCCCCCTTAAGGGCCCTTTAGCTCTTGCTCAGCATTGCTCAGCTCCCCTCTCAGGCTGCTCTTCTCCAAACTGAACATGTCTCTTTAGGCTGTCACGTTATAGCAACAACAGCCTCCCACCTTGCCTGGAGACCCCTCCAGCCAGTCATAATTCTAACGAGGTATATATATCCTTACAATAATACAGTATAACAAAATACATCACTATATATTACACCATCATTCTAAAAATAACCATCCCCTGCGCGAGGCGCGCAGCCCGGTGCCAAAACACTGGCTTTTTGGGTTTCCGGCGGTATTTTAATGACACACTGAGTCAGGCTGGTGTTTCTGCGAAAGCAAATTGCACTATTAGCTCACATTGTCTTCTCCTCACTTGCTAAGTGGAGCTGTCACAACGGTCTGAGCCCAACCTCCTTTTGTCCTGAAGCACAATTGGGTTTTAGCACAGGGAGACGTTCCTGGCAGAGGTTTGCGCTCGAGCTTTGCTTTGCCTTTTCTGTTTTTCCAAGTGAAATTTAATCCACAATCTTCTCTGCCACTTGAAGGTTATTATTTGGTGGATGTGGTTTCCAACGTATAGTTGAGTGCATGATTTAGGACCTAATCCAAAAGGCAGTAAAAGCCACAGAAAAATTCCTACGAACAACTTTAGCTTGGAGCGAGCCCGGGGAGTGAGAAGGAAAAACCTCTCTGGGTGTTGTTACGACTTCCCATCTACCAAGAGTAGCCACCACAGTCTTGCACTGACTAGAGAGAACAACGTACCTTATGGGAGCTATTTAAAACCTCCACATGGCTGGAAAGAGTGAGTATTTTCTTGCATTTTCCAGCTCCGGACTCGTCAGTCACGAAGACCCACTCCAAATAGAACAAGGAGCCACCAGCTTTGTCTCGGAGTCACCAGCTCAACACAAGCCCAAGGGAAGGTCAGGTTATTTTGGTGCCATCCCTCTCTCTGTAGTCTCATACCACCACGTGTGTTCTCCTGTTGGCAGATCTCTGGCTGTGTGTGCAGGACACGCTGGCAGCGGTAACGCCCGGGACTGGTTTTCAGCGCCATTGTCGCACAACAGAGAGCTCCTGCCAACCTGCCAGCTTCAACATGAATGAAAGTGAAATTCTGACTTTGGAGGTGTCCTGGTGTGAGATAGAACAGAAGAATTCTGGTCAGTGATTTTACTTTTTAGCTCAGTCGCTAAGTCACTGCACTTTCTGAAGTTAACAGCAGATTTTTGCAGACAATCTGTGCTTCCAGCAGTGATAACACCCCATGGTTAGAGCTACTACCAAGGGTTGGGGTGCACAGAAAGCCTCTTGCTTAGACTGGCTCCTGTGCAGACCAATCTTGTGCACCACCTTGGGTGTACACTAAGAGGTGGCACCTGCAAGGAGGAGCAGCCAGGACAGGTGACCCTGAACTGACCAGCAAGGGATTCCATCCCATGTGCATTATCTTCAGTATAAAGCTGAGGGATCATGAGGGTCAAAGCCTCTTCTTCAATGGCCAGTGTCCAAGAAGGACTCTGTACATTCTGCCTTCAATTCCGATCTGTGTGTTCCTGAATCCAGTTCCAGAATCCAGCTCCAGAATCCAGTTCCCATCTGCCACTGAGTCCAGTTCAGGACTTCCCTGGTGCCTGCTCCACAGCATCAGTGGTAACAGTGACTTGGGGGGCTTGGCTTTGTATATATTTGTATATATCTCATTTTATTATTATTATTTTCATTAAAATTGTTTTACTTTTCTCTTCGACCTGTAAGTCTCCCTCCCTTATATTCCCTTTCTCTTCCCCTTTGTGAAATGAGAAGGGTTATCAGAGAGCATCTATCACTCATCTAGTGACCAGCCCAGCCCTAACCATTGACAGGAGGTGAGTGCTTAACAGCATCTACTTCATCCTTGCACACCCCAACATAAAATGCAGACTGGTTCAGCAAAGGAGTTCATCAAAGCCACGTGAGGCTTCCCAGGGGAGAGCTTGTGGCTGCCCCATCCCTGGCACCATTGCAGGGGAGGTTGGCCGGGGCTCTGAGCACCCTGCTCTGGTTGCAGATGGCCCTGCTCCCTGCAGGGGCTTGGACCAGGTGACCTTGAAAAGTCCCTTCAACCCAAAACATTGTATAATTCTATCATTCAATGAGGTTGGACAAGTTTTCTTAACTCCATGGGCAGGGCAGGCTCCCTGCAGAAGGATTCAAGCAGCAAAGTGCCCACAGTGGGCTCTGACCCTCAAAAAAACCCCAAGATTCATCCTTTTCATCCCATGCTGGTGTCTCAGGGGCCATTACCACTGCAGGTCCAGTTGCAGGGAATGCTCAAGTGATTCCATGGCAGAGGCTTGTTGGACCTCAGCATTCTGAAAACTCTCTGGAAGCAGGACTCTTTTATTGGGGTTATTTGTGGGGTGTCTTCATGGAGGATGAAGGCCTGATCTGATCCTTTTTCATGGGTTTATTCCCCCTTTCCTGATCCTTACCTGGACAAACCATGTGTCCCTGGTGGGGTGTCCCACGATCGGCACACACAGCATCTGGCTGAACAGCCCTTCCCTCTCCCCTCCAGGTTTCTGAACATTACAGAAATATCATCAGGGGCACTTGGCAGCCCTTCTCCTGACTCCTCCAGGGTCTTTTTGATCAGAGCAGCACTTGGCTGATGGGTTGCAATGTGGAGCTCCACCAGCAGAAGCTCGCTGCTCCTCAGGACGTGCAGCGTCGCCGTGAATGCAGCAGATTGACAGACAGGGGATTTATAGTCCAGCCATAAAACTTCTGTGGGTGTTTCCCTCTCCCCCACCCAGTCACCACCCCCCACCCCACCGCCTCCTCCGATCTTCCACCAACCACAGATTGAAAAGCACAGCGTTTAATATTCTCTCTGATGCCGATTCCACGGCGAAGATGGAAAATTCAATAACGTGGTGCATGCTGTAAATTCAGCTGAACATATTCCACATTCCAGCCGCAGGGAGGAAAGCTCCCTGCTTCTCACCCCCCCCCAACCCCCTACTTTCTCGCTCTCCCTCTTCCCCTCCCTCCAGCTTAGCTCCAGACCACGCCATTCCCCCTCTGCAACCAAACCAGCTCCGTCTGCAGGGACCAGAGAGACAGAACTGATTTTGCAGATAATCCAATCAGAGATTATTTTTTATTTATTATTAAAAAAAAAAAAAAAAAAAGAGCTGAGAGGATGAAAGAGTCTCAATATCCCAGTGGGATCCTGCGTTGCATCCAAGGGTGGATTCGTCCCTCTTGCCAAAGGCAGCGCAGTTGGTGCCCCCGAGCTCTGCCCATTTCATCCTCTCTTTATAGTTGTCATAAATGTTGGGAACTGGGGTTGGTTTGTTTTTCTGAAGTCTTTTTCATCTTTTTCTGGGTGTTTCTGGCAGGATTTGCTATGCATGGGGCTGACATTCTAGCAGGGGACTGGTCTACCATCAAGCAGGATCTGCAAAAAATGCAGTTCCCTAAAGGACAGATCCTTTCCCAGGCCAGAAAACATGAAAGAGAATCCCCTTTTTATCCTCCTCTTCCTAAAAAAAAAAAATAAATAAATAAATA